>CAEMYA010000202.1:379122-396622 GCA_903131615.1 Diplodus sargus
TTTCCAAATCACTGAAGCATTTTTTTTTGTGAAAACAGCACGCAGCAAAGTGCTCTAAAAATTACTCTTAATCACTCCTTCTGCTGTCTATCAAGTAGCTAAAGCAAACATGCAATCATGGTGGAGGTAGCTGATTAGCTAGCCCTTCCTAATGTTAGCCAAAGTAAAATGTTGTCTTTGTGTATATATTTATATAATATACATCCATATATACATATGTTATAAACATAAAAAAAAACAGATACACATTTTTAAAAATACATAAATAGCAATTTAATTAATACATTATTGTTGCTCTACAGCCCCCCCCACCCCGTATTCTGTAAGCTTTTCTTTCTTCTTGTTATATTCATCCTGTATAAGTGAGGGATTTCTTTACCATAAAAATGTCTAAAACTGCATCTGTACTGAGGAAGTAAACAGACATTCACTAATGCATGAACACCCTCATGACACTTCCTGCCCTGATAGGAAGCAATGACAGGTCAGTGTTTGTAGTAAACAAGGTGCAACATTCACACTGTTCCTCTGATTGTATCTGTACCACAAAATGTCTCTGGGACAATAACTGCAGCACCGGGCTGGATGTTAGTTTCTCGCCGCGGCCTTTGTATCTTTCTGGTGAGAGCAGGAGAACGAGGCAACCCTGTGGGTTTGTCTGATTGTCGCCGCCCTGAGAAAACCCCAGTCAAGAAAGAAATAACGAAAGAGGGGAAGACAAGAAGGTAAAGGAGGAAGGCTTGTTTTTTTTTTTGTTTTTTTTTCTGGTTGTTATCTCCTCACTCCGCTGCAGCTGCCTTGTCGCAGTGCAAAAAACAGCTGCCGGCCTTCTGTAATACCAAGAGAAAAGTCAATTCTGCCATGCGATAACCTGGCGTCGTCTGTGCAGCGGGAAAAGACACCTTGTGGACGTGGTTAAGATGCTATGACACCTCTCTTTCCCTGCTTCGCTCAACCATTCACTCCATTTCGGCTTGTTTACTCCCTATTTCTGATTTATTTTTTTTTTCTCTTTGCACACTTGCTTTTCTTTCCTCCGCCGCCTTTGATCCGTTCAGAAGTGTTTTTTGAAACGCTCCTCTTTTGTTCCCCCCCTCGGTCCCGTCTTTTTTTTTTCTTCCTCTGAGCAGCTTCTTCACAGGAGTAGAAGCGTCCAATTCTGTCACATTTCTCTGTCGTCTTTGTGTGTATTTGTGCTTGAGTGTGTCTCTGTGTGTCTTGCTGTAGTGTGCGGGCCCTTGCAAACCGGCAGAGAAATCGACTACACAATAGCCTTGTGACTTTACAATAGCTGCTGTGGCGTTATCTTGACAGCGAAGGAGAGGCCCCTTTTGTCTACGGCGGGCGTCGTCGGCGCAGGGCTCCGTGTCCAACAGCTCGGCTTCCCCCGTGAAGGACTTTGCCTAGGTGGAGGATGAATGCTTGAATTCTGTGACATACGACCCTCTAAAAAATAGGAGTTTGTAATAACACTAAAAGCAAGGGCAGAGTTCAGATGTCCTTAAGCTGATCCTTGAACTGCCGGGTCTCAGAGAGCCCTTCTAGCATGAACCATCTGCCTCCGTGATGTGTTAAGGTCCAACCTCTGATGGAATGGAGGCGATTAAGTGCGTCAAACAATTAAACTGACAAATGAACTCAACCTGCCATGAAGTCACATTGTCTTATCTTTGTAGTTTGGGACAATTTTTTTATTTTTTTTTTGTCGGGTCAGACAATGTTATTGCAAGAGGTGATGAAGGCTGAAGGCTGTAGCACTGTACGCCCTCTCTGAAATACTTCAGAAAGGTTTTATCATTGGCCAAAGATCTATAACTATAAAGCAGAAGTCTCTCTGCCTATCGGTATGTATGTTATTCACATATCTCGAGAACCGTTCATCCAATCAACTTCACACTTGGGCGGGTCTGTTGCGGAGGACCCGATGAAGTGCCGTGTTGAATTTGAAACAGCAAACACCACACTGTGCAGCCGGGGGGGTGTAGCTTCAGCGCTGTGGCTTCATGTCTCTGCAGGCTGAAGCTCGCAGGTGAGCCACCTCACGTGATCTCAGGGGGAAGCAGACGTAAACAAAATAGAGATAAGCACGGTGCAACAACTCACTGTAGTGTATATATATCATTATGTGTATATATATATCTATATATATATATCTATATATATAGATATATATAGATATATATGATGTATGCATCTTATGTCTGGTCTTTGCTAGTTTCAGACTGACCAGATGTCGTTTTCACGCCCAGCACCAACGTTGTGGAACGCTTGTAAACAAGGTTTTACAAAAAAAAAAAAAAAAAGCATCCATACAAGTGTTTTGGCAACGGTTCCGAAATAATTTCTATCTATACAACGCACCTTAAAAACTCCTATCTTATGCCAATTGATGTACACTAGGCATGCACGTGCCGCTGTAATCAGGAAGCGCATTGTAAAGTCTGATCAGTTGGTTGATAACAGAAAATACCACGAACGGGGCCGAGGAACACGACTGCTCCTCACACAATCTTCTTGGATAACTTGTCAGCAAAACATTGTGAGCAACCGTTTTTGTCTCTGTTTTTCAGACAACCATTATCAGTGTCAGTTTGTGTCTTTCTAAATATGATGTTAAAGGGGCGTTATGAGGTTTTGGAAAAGAAATTTAAACTTTAAATACTCCAAAACTCAGAAATATGTATTTTTTGTGACATGAATAGACAAGCTGCTCTCAGACTCGTAACCTTCACAACACTG
This sequence comes from Diplodus sargus, assembly GCA_903131615.1. NCBI lineage: Eukaryota > Metazoa > Chordata > Actinopteri > Spariformes > Sparidae > Diplodus > Diplodus sargus. Next base: position 381,862 of record CAEMYA010000202.1, read on the forward strand.
TTTGAAGCTAGACAGGCGGCAGGGTCCGCCACATATCAACAGAGTAAAACAGTATCAACTGTGTTGTCCTTTAAGGTCAGTTTGTTTATTCAGTTTATTGAGTCATGAAAACAAAGAGTTTGATTATTTAGTTAGAAAAAAAATCAGTTTCTCGTCTGATTAACATTTTCCCCAAACTACATGAACCTTTAAACATTATGACATCCATTATGTCACCATGCAAACACCTCAGTCAATATCACTTACACTCCAGTATCATAACATTTACTCTGAGTACACATTTTTCAGTGATGTCACAAACACTGATAAGTGTGTGTGTGTGTGTGTGTGTGTGTGTGTTTGTGTGTGTGTGTGTGTTTCGATGTGACAAAGTCTCTGTTTTGTCAGCTGCTTGTTCCAATGATGTGACCAGTAACTACAAGCTGAGAGACGTAGAGAACATGTCGGATTGAGCTCCACTTTAAATTACTTCAAGCTGTCTTTCATTATTAGGAGGGAGGTCAGTTACATTGGAATTATCAATATTTAAATTACTCTCTGCTCCCCGCCGTGTTCCAAGTGGACAGCGTTAAACCAACCTTTTTCATTGTTGGGGAAAATGCATGCAGTAAAAGTAATTTGTCAGATGCGTTTTAACCATGCGCCACCAGTAGGATGTGCCCAAGTATCCTGGGGCGTCACAGTAGTCTTTTGATAAATACAAATAAAAATACTCTGATTGGAACAACAAACTTTGTCCGAAGTTTTGCAAGCCCCATGTATCAAACCATCAGTCCAAAATCTAAAGACTCTTTATTTGCCATCAAAAATGACAAGAAGAACAAAAGACATTTAAGAAAGGAAGCAGCTCATGTTTGACATTTAAGCTCGAAAAAATGAATTGAAATAAGTCATCACTGATTTCGTCAGTGATACGTTCTTTCAAAACTGAGTGTTAATTCTGTCCTGTCTCAGATGTTCCCTTAGACACAGCAGCACTCTGCAGATGTTGTTGTACTGATGCATTTAGTGATGCCACTAAATCCACCAGTCCTCTGAAAACACCGGGACGCAGGACTGACTCAAACACACCACAGAACTTTACATTCTATTACTTTAGATGTGCTTGTTCTTGTCAACCTCCTCGTTGTCTTTGGATCCCTTTCCTTTATTCTACCAAAAATGCCAAGACCCAGAGCATTCTCCATGTGGCTCTTGCCCTTTTCACTTTTTTCAAGTGCTTCATATCGGTCATACCTGACTGGATCCGTGCTGGTTCTGTTCCTGCTGTTTGAAAAAGGAGGCAGGGAAAGCAAAATAAAGCGCCGACCTCACCGCATGCAGTTAGCCAACGACTTCTTAGCAAACCAGCCTCATGAAAAAGACGGGGTGAACTGTCCTCCTCTGTCTTGTGCTTGTTGTATTGCGATGTGTGCCACATCGCGTTACTTTACACAACGTAGAACACTTTTAATCTACGTTTTCTTATTGCAGATTATACGAGTAACTCACTAACTGTATAATAAACAGGTTTAAATTATAAAGTCTTATCCAGTGACGGTCAGATTCTTCTTCATGTGGGACAGGTGGGGCAGTGATCTAGCGCCCCCTATTGATGAACCACCACTGATCAAAACTTTTCTTTTTGGCTTTAGTTATTTAAATCAGTCAGTCAGTTCAATCGTTATTTGTTTAGCACCAAATCACACAGAGATAAAACTTATACCATGACGCATTCCTGTTGGAGCAGGTCTAAACCATACTCTCTAATTCATTTATTTCCGGGGATGTACAAATATTTACTAACCAGGTCTTACAGTTTACCAAGCCACAGATCTCTATCCCTCACTCTTCCTCACACACAAGAAAATCATTAAGCGGGTTTGTGTTTATTGTTTGCAGCAGCTTTTAGACATGGTGCCAAATTTTCTTTAAAACTTTCAATGGATGAGGTCATTTTGACATCAGATAATGACACACGTGCCTGCTTAACAATAACTCAGAACACTGAGCGGAGTATTCCCTCCATAATGTTGCTTATCTGCTAGTTATTATATCATATGTGTTCATACATCATTTCACCTGAGGAATGAGAAAATCATGTCAAGAAGTTAGAATGTATGATTTTATAGACATGTAATGTCTACAAGAAATGTTTCTCATGGTCTTCGTGGCTTTCGAGGATCCGTCAGTCAAACCACAGTCACCGCTGTAACAATTATACAGAATAACACAAAAGTGTGAAGATGTCTCTAGATACAGGTGGAGCTGTTACTGTAGGCAGTATTGTGGTAAGGCTTGAGCTGTACTATTAGCTATCTGTCTTCCGAACAACCGCAATTCAATATAACTGGTCACAATGTGTACATTTTGTGTTTAAATACACCAATATTTATTATCATTATATTTATGTATGTTGTCTTGGGTGAGTTGTGGTATGAGAGGATTTCTTTGTTTCATCATTCCTCTTGCAGTTATTCTAAATATAAAGGTTCAGTGGGAGGCATTAGTGGTAGTATGAGAGAAGCAGAGTTACCTAGATAACTGGAATCGCCAAAGCAGATACAACACTGGAATACGTGCACAGGAATCTACATGTATCAGACTAAAAGAAGCTCCTGATTCCATATGCGAGATTATAAAATCTAAGACATCTCTGTGCCCACCGATCCCTCTCACTTCCTGCCCTCTCTGGATTTACTCAGTATAATCCCAGTGGTCAGCTCACAAGAGCCATTTTCCTGCTAAGTGGATAAACCAGTGTGGATTGGATTTTTGAATGGTATTAGTGGCCAAAGAAGCAATGACCAGTAAAGGATTGTGAGCTTACAGGGACATTTTAGGGACTGAACATAGAATTCTGGGATTGCATTACTACAGGTGATTGCTTGTCTGTGTTATCTCAAAACTTCACTGAGGAGTGTGAATGACCCTTTATAATGTGGAGGTTGTACAGCAGCTAGTCCAGCCCCTCCTCTGTCACCGTCCCTCCTCTCCTGAAGCTGTCATTCAATGCTGAGGCCAGTCGGCGCAGCCTGAACCTGCTTCTGACTGGTTGTAACGGTTTTGATGAGTGAAGCCACAGTTTAGCTGGATTATAGGGTAAAAAAAAAGGAGTCTGATCCGCCACTACCCCCCCTTGTCAAAATAAGACATGTAGAAATTAGTCTGAGCATCAACGCCACTGTAATGTGAGAGTGGGTATGAGGGGAGGGAAGGGAAGTACCCTGAGTGTCCAGTAGAGGAGCCCTTCTCTGTAAAAGTCCTCCCGACAGTGAGGAGCAGACAGTGCACACTGCAGGACTCAGCTGTCGGCCCGTCAGCCGCTGCTGATCACATGTTCAGTGCTATGACACTAGATGAATAATTTCCTTCAGAGTGAACGCTCATTTAATCATTCATCAAGTTATTTGCAATCTTTTACATTGGCATTAGAGTCCCCTGCTTCAACATATCATTATGTAGTACATGCTGATTGCATAATGTAATGGATATAGAATAATGAAACCATCAGCATTTACATTGGTCACCTATGAACCTCACTACAGTACAGTTCATCTGCCACGCTGTCACCTGGGAAAAGGACTAGAGATCCGTTTCTATCACAGACTGAACGATGAATAAACTCACATTGTCACAAACGACTTTGAGGAAAACAGAAATGATCCGGTTGTTTTTGCACCAGCGACACCAACAATCAAACTTGCGAAATGCAAGGTGGGAACGTTTTCTGTTGACACTTTACACTGTCAGCGAGCCCAATATACAGATCTGCATTTCCACCAGCGCTCCCGACCGGGCTCAGACTACAGGACTTTTCAAATCCTGACCAACTGTGAAATCGGTTTTATCACACATAAAAAGACAATCTTTACAGATGTTTTTCACTCTAACCTGCACATACTACAAGACTTCATCACACTCTGCAGGACACTATTAGGATTATAATGCCAGTGGGAGCGATGCACTACCTCCCATGTGATCTCAACTCGCTGTAGAATCATTGGTACTTTGCAGCGAAAAACCAAAAGCAGAAGAAACGAGTCTGGATGAGGAAATAGTCTATTCTTTAATGAGAACAGGAGGGGAGGTTTTAACTGTCAGTTCTAATATCTGTCATTAGTAGTGTACCAGCTAATGTTAGTCTGAAGGGAAAGGGTTGTAAACTATTGCCTGGCAACACCGTCAGCTGCTCTGGGATACCTCTCTCATTGGCTATTGTGAAAGTAATGAAGTATTGTCAATCGTGCTCATGTCAGATTTTGAATCCGAGATGTCAAACACGCCAGTTATTTATCGGGGTGAGCCAGGAGCAGTTCTGACCAGTGATCGGACCTTCAGCCTACATTTCTTTTTAAACCTACAGTAGCGTTAACACTGAGTTTATGTGCATGTGTTTATGTGGTAAGTATGGTAACTATGTTACAAAGTTGACTTTTGGTTTCATACAGGACACGAACAGTCTCCCGGCTGAAGGTCTTGCTTTGTTTCTTACTGTGACGGGACGGATCGATGCTTGTGTTGTTGAGACACACGTGTTAACGAGCGCGTTCTCTCTCCGCCTCCAAGCTTTTCTTTTTCTGCCATTTTATCTGAGTGATACAGCAAACAATACCATCATTTAAAATGAGCTTAGAAGTCAAGGTGACCTTTTCCTAATAAGGGTTCAAAAAACTAACCTTAATAACTGTGATAAAAGTAGGATTTATAACCTGATAAATCAGCTGTGAGCTGACTGTACATGTAGTGTATGGAAGTACTTTGTATCTGTTTCATGATTTATCAGTGTGGGGGGTGTGGATTCAGAGTTACAGAAAAAGAAAAATTCAAGAATGCTCATTTCTTCTTTACACTCAGTGAAATGAATTATTGTGAATGAATGTCTCAGGTGAAATAGCACCAGAACATGTTCTGACTGTGAACATGGTTTTCATTATAAGTGGTTAAAACACACTCCTCGTGCTCTGTACAACAATAAAACCAACAATTATTTGTTGATGACGATTAATGGTTCAGTTTAAAGACTAATTATTTTGGAATGCGTGTCCATATACTGACAGGAATATGTAAGATTTATAATAATAATATTATTATAATATGTCCTATAGACCAGTCAATGTTCTTTCCTGATGTATTAAAATTACAAAACACTGTAAAAAACACTGTACATTTCCATAAAAATCAGTCTTGGTTCTATTTTTGATTTGACGATTGAGCTGTCGATGTCGGCTTTAAATGATCACCGACCAGCGTGATTGACACGAGGACACTGCTGGCTGAACAGTAAAGCCACAGAGGTTAGTGACTGGATGTAAAAGTCAATACACTATTGATGAACAATTACTGGGAGCTGCATATATAACCAGGGTTACATTTAAATCACAGAGCAGAGGGTAATATTCTTCTCACCGCTTGCATTCTAATTTTACCATTATTAGATTCTTTCTGTGTGAAGCACACAAACACACACTCTCCTTTGTGTGGCACTATTTACTACTGTAGGTGTGAAGAAGTGGGAATTCTAAAAAAAAATAAAAAATCTATAAAATGCAAATATAAACAAGAACCCATCCAGTGGAGCATTAAATGATGGTTAAAGTAAAATTCTGCTTGACAGGCAGAGAGGAGAGACCATCGGATGTTTTCTATTGCATTCTCTGACTCTCGCTGACAAAAGAGGGCAGTATGATGACACTGACAAAATAAGCAAACTTTTATTTTGACGCACACCTTTCTCATTGTGTGTGTGTGTGTGTGTGTGTGTGCGTGAGTGTGTGTGAGAGAGAGAGAGAGAGAGAGAGAGAGAGAGAGAGAGAGAGACTTTCTTAATGTGTGTGTGTGAGTGGTATTTAGAGAGGCACGTGCATGCATGTGCCTTTGCCGACGTGCCAAATGTATTCTAATACTCATTCAAGTGAATGTGTGTGAGCGAGTGCTTATGCTCAAATGTACACACCCCTGTTTTCCCCAACACACACACACACACACACACACACACACGCGTGCACGCGCACACACATGCACACACCTCACATACTCAAACAAGCAGCTGTGGCACATAATGCTCTGCTTACAGCATGAAAACACGGTAGGGTACGTTTGTGTGTCAATATTATTTTTTTACCTTGATCTGTCAGCTGTATGTGTTTGAGTAACATATGTGTCCAGTCTAAAGACTGAAAATTGATTTGTGTCCCTAATTTTCCCACAAACAGTATTCGGGGCTGGTTATCTGGTTATATGCAATGGTTTTTCTTTGATTAATAGAACAAGAAATAAGGTCTAAAAATTTAATTTTCATGTTGTAATCACATCCTAAGTGCTGGGAAGTCTTTGACCAGTGTAACCCTGGTAAGCATTCAACAAACACTTGTCTCAGGGATGAAACACTCATTGAAAGCCAGCCTGCTAATGATAGTATACTCAAACAATCAGGGCAGAGCACACATTGGCCCCCATCTCGCATAGCGACAAACGCCAGTTCTAAATAAGATGGCATCGCTGCTGCATGTTGGAAAGGGCTCCTAGTGCACGGTGCCAACTCGGCCTGCCGCTGCCAAGCATTCTTCAGATTGCATTAGGTAATAGCTCATTCATTACCGAGGCTGGGACTGGGGCTGCAGCCACCATTAAATCCTGATCACACAGAATGCACACACACACGCCCTGCAAGCACTTATACACAGAAACATAATGGTCATAAAGATGTGGCTTGTACTAGAGGCATGATTTCCCCATGCACACACACACAGACACCCTAGGCTTAAACTTAGAATTTGACTTAAACCTCTCCCAGGCCCCAGGGACCCTCTCTGGGCCACTTCACCCTCCAATGAGCACACTTGCTTTGGGGCCACTTTCCTCTGCTCCCCCCATCTCTACTGGCCATGTGTGGTGGCCCAAACAGCTGGGCCCTGGATTCCCCCCTTTTTCTATTAATATATCTGTGTGTGTGTGTGTGTGTGTGTGTGTGTGTGTGTGTGTGTGCGTGCGTGTGCTTGTAAGTGTCTGCATGTGCACTTCTATGCATGCATGCATGACTGAAGGTATTTCTGTGTCTGTAAGAATGAGCTAAATGGTGAAATGTACACCCAAAATCCACAGATTTGTGTTGTTAATGTCTGGCTCAGACTGATAAAAAGATTCTTTTGAATATCATACTCATTATTTGCATATGACAAAAAACAGTATAAATATATATATATATATATATATATATATATATATATATATATATATTAAGGCAAATACATAAATAAAAATACCCCCAATGAAACAGATTACAATCCCTCCTAAATCTCCAGATAATTCACAGCATTGATCGGTCAAGGTGGTGGTGTCACTAAGAATGCAAGTGTTAACACTGATGACATAAAAGGAAACAATCTATCTATCTATCTATCTATCTATCTATCTATCTATCTATCTATCTCTCTCTATATATATATATATATATATATGTATGATGATGATGATAAGCTAATTTTCTTTGGATTACTTAATGCGTGCAGCATTCACACACTTCAACAAAGTAGGTGGTAGCATGATTCTCGAGAGTTGTTTTGCAATCCATCAATAATCACATGAACAAGAAGAAGAAGAAGAAGTGCAGCACGCCATTAAAGTACTTATGACATCAAACTGCGGCACCTGTGTAGAACCATACAGTGTCATATCTAGAGACAAACATGCTGTCATTTAGACAACATGATTGTAATTTGCAACATGTTCCACAAGGGTTCAGGGAGGAGTTTTAACACAACACATCCTATTAAAGCTTTGCAATTCACTTTTGGCTTAACTATTGCTCACTAAATATTAGCTTTTTTAACCCTTAGGTTTGCACAATGTGCTTGCTGGGAATTCTGTATGGCAGTATATGATCTTAACATTTAAACAATCCCGGACACAATACCTTGAATCACCACGTACTTAGGAGGCAGTAATCAATATCTTCAAATGAACAAAATGAATTTGCAATTTGATGTGACAGACAATATTCCAGAGCCCACAGAGAATTGACAGGAACATTGAAATGTTGATGTCTGTCACTGGTGAAGCTACGTTATGTGTATGGTGATCCTAACGTCATTCAGATTTAACCTATTTACATTGGGTCAAACCTTGGATTCAGGATGAAAAAAATGAATGCCCTTCTGGACCAGCAATTTACCCTTGCACACTTGCTGGGGGGCCATGGGAGTTTTCTCATCCAGTCTACATGTGTTTTATAGACTTGAAGAAGACCGATGAGCATGTCCCCTAGGGAGTCCTGTGGGGGGTAATGCAGGAGTATCGGCCAATACAATGACCTATCCGGTCCCTTTATTAGCAAAGTGAGAACTGTGTCTGTATACTTGGCAAAAGGTCAAACATGCCTCCAGTTGGGGTTAAACCTTGTCAGGGTTGTCCCGTGTCTCCAGTCCTGTGTCTCTGAGCCACCAGAGTTGTTTGGTCAGTGGAGGACAGAAAGGTTAACGGCAGGTTTACTCTCTGCATCCGATCACGTTATGATGTCCTCGTCACTGTCGTCAGCTTGTTGTAAAAACTAAAGCCTTGCATCATGTTTGTGTCAGGGGGAGGAATCATAATGATATAGTGGCTGTTCAGTGTTTGAAGTGGATAAAGGTTGTAGTATGCCAAAGAATAAAACGTGGAGGTCTTGGCACTGTTTTTTTCAAATCAAATTTACTGGCCAGTTTGGCTATTTATTTTGGAGGATCTGCAGTTTTCCTTCGTTTTGTTAGTTGTAATGTAAGTGAATTGTTTTTAGGCTGTCGGGAGAACAAATCAAACCACTGACCCAGAGGGCTGAACCCTCACATGCATACACTCCAATATGGAACAGCATTGTGGTCTATTTGTCGTTGCAGTGCGGCTGGTTTCAAAGACATCCTACCTGTATGTTCCATTGCTACTTACTATTTGCTTCATTGTTTTGTACGGTTTGACAGAGCTATTTTATCAGACTCATTATCATGCAGCCCTTTTTTGTTGGCTTCTCCAGTCTGTTAAGATTGGATGGACATTGTGTAAGACACTGGAGAAATACCCTGGGCTCTGCTGGATCATTGCTCTCCTCTGTTTCACTCTCTCCTTATGTCTGTATTTCTGTAAAGTTTGATGCCTCTTCACTCTAATCTCTCTCTCTATTACTAATCATCTTGTGTCTTCTTCCAGGTCACCACGGTGGACAGAGGGTCATGTGACTCAGGCTCCACTTGGCAATGCCTCGTCTGCTCAGTCATCTCCTGGATCTACACTTTACATTATAATTTCTGAGGTTTCTTCAATCTTTTTTTTTTTTTCCTGTTATAAGGTTGTTGTTTTTTTTCTCAGCAAGGCAAGTTTTTCCCGACTCGAATCGAGGACAGAGGATGTCGTTCACTGTAAAGGCTGTGAATCCAATTGAGGCAATGTGATTGTGATTTTGGGCTATGTAAATAAAATGGATTTGATTCGATTTGGTTTGAGAAAAACTGACCAACCCCCGAATCTCAAATAATGACGTACTGTGGAATGTGCATGACTGTACTAGTAAGCATTAGCAACCTAAAGCTGCATTTAATCATTACAAACCGGTTATATTAGTAAAAAATTCAAGAATACAATTTATTTTTCACAGGTCGCTTAAGGAGGGTCAAAACTGCAATATTAAGAATAACAGCAATTAATCAACATGAATCACATTGTGGTCCTCTGCATGCCCAGGGAATCTATGTCATGTGTACAGTCTGAGCAGAGACTCTCTTCATGAAGTAAAGGCTCGATATTGGCATTCAGAGGCACTAAGGGACCGTTAAGAGTTATGGTGAGTTTTTTTTTTTTTTTCCAGTGTGAAAGAAACGGTAGAGACAAGCTGGTGAGCACAGTGGAGTTAAAACGTGAATGATGCCGATATTTCTCTGCTTCATCTGTGGACATTAGTTCAATAACACGTTATCCATATTAACTTAACATGAAACATTATGTCAAATGTGTGAGATTTTAGCTCTCTGCTCCGAAGCAGAAAAAAGAACTGACTAATGCAGCTTGAAGCCTGCAACAATGTGCTCATTATGTCACAACGGACCATTTCTAATTGCCACATATCGAGCAAGGGGCTAAGAAGTCATTATTTAGTTAACTGGTTCATAGTGAGCCGCTCTAACCTTATTCTACTGACACTACAGGGACTGCAATCGCGCACATCTCTTTAGCCTGAGACCTAATACCCAGGGAACCACTGTTAAAAACCTGCATGTTTTACTCATTGTCTGACCAAGATTATAGTTTGAATTTAAATACAGCTCTGTGTGGTTAATTTCCCATTAAATTCAGGAGCAGAGGGGGTGTGTGTGGAGGGGGTGTGTGAGTGCTGTTTGAATACGGCCAAGTGTGACCGTGGCCACGGCATTTTAAATGGTTTAAGTACAGGAGCCCCCCGGGTTTCCCCCGAGAGAGCCCCAAGTAATACATCATATTGCTCTTAAAATAGCTATTAACCACTGTGAGGAGAGAGACAGAGAGGGAGGGAGGGAAGGAGGGAGGGGGAAATTAAGCAATGTTCACAGAGTCATTCTCATACAATAACTCACCATTAACCTAAGCACTAAGGCTTGCTGTCTCTCTCTGTTATGTGTGCTCTTAATTGATTCTCCTAGTCCCTTTGCGGGCCAGCGAAGGAATAGAGAAGAGAATGAGGAGGAAACTTGCCGATGAGGCTTGATTCATTCTCTTTTCCTTCACTGTCAGTGTTTTAACTTGTTCCAGTGCCGGTGCATTAAGTGGATAGCAGATATGTTGCATAATCCTTGTCAAATTGAGAGCATCCAAAACCTACAAACTTCATGTCCTGTGTATCTCCAATTAAAAAAAAAAAAGGCCTCGCCAGATAAGTATGGTAATGACAGAATCGAAGGAAAATTAGATACGCAGCGCTAATCTTTGGCTGTAAATGAGGTTGAAAGGAGAGAATTAAGATTAGGATTTAATCCACTGATATCCATTACCGCCGCTCCGTCCCATGGACCAGCTAAGGTTAAAGTACAAACCAAAAACAAACAACTCCGTGATGAGGTTTACTCAAGATACATGATTGAAATCCCATCCTTCAAATTAACATACATATATGCAAATGAGCTCTTAATTAATTGCAAAACGAATTTTTGATTAAATACTCCAAACGTCATGATTCTAATCTTGACCGGGGAAAGGGGGGAAAAAAAGTTTTAATTAATTTTGCCAGTTAAACCTCATCAACACTTTGAATGGAGTGTAATTACGACACCACCCTCTCTTCTTATTTCTCAATAGCGAAATCAAAAATCAGCTATTGTTATCACATTTGTAATGCAACCCGTGTGTGAGATGAGGCCCTGATAAATAAGCAGGGTCCTGATTTTCAGACTCGGAGTAAAATAATGCTGGTAATTGGCAGATATTCAAATATTGATTAAATTAGACAGAAAACACTCCTTTCATTAAGGCACTATGATATAGACTAATTCTGATCATCTTCATTCTGTCTGTGGGATTACCAATTAAATGAGCTTTGTGGAAGTTTTTTTTTTTTTTTTTCTTTCAAACTGACGGGCAAGAGATGGCTAAATGAAATTACGCCTATAGTTTGCGAGAGTGGGAGCACGCCCGCCGTCTCCCTCCACGCTGTTTACCAAGCACTGTGTTTGTGTAGGAAGTCGTGGTTAATGATGTATTCAGCCCCTTCTCACTGTGGAACTCCAGGCCCAACTCAACGTGCATTGTGCTCAATTATGTGGAGAGGGAGAGCTGATGAAAACTAACATGAGGCCCCTGAGTGGATCAAGATATGTGTGTGGGAGATAGAGAGGGAGAGGGTGTATGTGTTAGCTGGCATAACTGTATCCCTCCTCTTTCATCATGCCCAGACACAAGCCACAACTCCTCACACTTTCTCAAATGAGCCTTTCAAAGCCTCCAAAACTTTCAGCCTCCCTCCCCATCCAGCTCCACCAAAGCAGCCGTCCAGTTAAGAGTATAAGGAGGCTTACTGGGGGATAAGACCCTGTGAGGTGCTTGAGGTGAGATAACCAATTACCCATGATCACTTTTGACTCTTCTAATCTCCCCGCTGTATCGGCAGGATTTAACCGCGGCAGCACCTGTGAAACCCGGCCATCTCCAATCTGCTGCCGTCTGCCTTTGTTATTCTAATGTCAGCCACTTGACTCATACACTTCAGTCAAAGGGGATAAGCACCTGCAGGGTGTGGAGGGCTGCCGAGGGGAGCGACCCTGTGACCTTCCGAACAGACAGTGTTGATTGATAAGTGGGATTTGGTTGGAGTCTCTCTGAGTTTCATCAGGTCGCTCTCTCGGAGGAGTCGATGACAAAGCGCCGCTGTCTTTCCCATGGAAACAGAGCAACACACATGGAGGCTATAAAAGCCACATGTGGCTGCGGTGTCATTGTAGCAGAAGTTGTTTTTCATAGTGCATGACGAAGTGTGCTGGTTCACAGATCGGATCAGTTGTCAGTCCAACAGATTTTTCATATTCGGCATCCAAACTTAAGAGGACAGAACTTTATTGGCTCCAACCAACGTTGAAAATGCAGTCAAGACAGAAAGTACTGATGCTTTTCTTTGTCATCATCTGAGTGCATGACAGCCACAGATTTAAAAATTATTTGTCCCAAACAAACATGCTGATCCAATTGCTTTAGGCTCCGAGGCAGAGACCTCCAAACCACAATCTACACTCATGCATCATTACTCAGTTCATTCTCACTTTATTTATCGATCTTAACTTTTCACTCCTACTGTCAATCATGATGCCTGAGGTCAATGAGGTCAGCAGTTGCACTTAATGTAAGATAATAAATGTGCGCAGGTCCTGGGTCACACAGACAGACTCTGACACCTGATGACTTCTTAAACATTGCAGTTTTCCTGTGGACTGACTATGTAACACCTTAGTGTAGATAAAGCTCAAATAAACTTTTGTCTGAATACATATTGTTAGTGTTTTATATGTAATAATAAATCTTGAATTTTAAATGTTGATACTCAGTCGGCAACGACGGGTCACATGTCAGGAAATGTTTACTACAGTATCAAAGTTTTGATGCATTAGTTTTGAACGTTCACATCCAAAATCTTATTATATATATACACACATATATATATATATATATATATATATATATATATATATATATATATATACACATATTTATGTTGAATATTAACATCTGCCAGCTGCAGAACATTTTAAAGGTAACTCCACCAATTTTACATGTTAAAGTGTGTTCACAGGTCTTGGTGAATTGCCTCAAGTCATGTCACTCAGAGGCTGTTACATTGGGGGTAATGCAGGTGCCAGGCTGTGAAAGGGAAGTAGAATGCATGGAATAAAAAAGGTGATTTCACAGAACTTGATTAGTTATTTCTAAACAGTGCAAAATGAGTCCGACAGTGTTATAGCGGGGCAATGCTAGATCTGTGTAGAGCTTTTCAAAACCTGTTTTGAATATGCAGTTGTCCATGTGCACAAGACCTGCACTAAAGTTGGTGGGTATCAGAGTTTTGATACCCTTAAACCTTCCCCAAATTTTCTGTTTGCAGAAGTAAGCTGGGCCTTTGATCTAAAGTCAATGTCACAGTTTTACCTGCTTTATAGAGGGCTCAGTATTCATATAGTAAGATGCACCTTCAGAGGCAGGTTCACAACGCATGTACATTATGCTTTAATAATTAGAGAGGCTGCTTTCAGTCCTTTAAAGGTTTCCTCTCTGTGCTGTAGTAATGCTACTGTAGCAAACAACACAGCTCATTTAAGCAGCAAAACTAACAGGACAGTACAGAAGATACTGTCCAGAGGACACAGCAGTGATGGAGCTCAGGAGTCGGGATATTTCAATAATCATTGAAGTTAAAGACATCTGTATTATAAACAGCTGATTATAAATCACACTGTAGGGCACTGAAGGAGCTGCTATACAGTTTTCCACCACAAGGTTTATATTTCATTTTTCTTGTTTGAAATAAGCCATACAAATCCAGATTATTATTACTACAGTGGTATCATTATCTTTCAACATACATAAGTTAGATGTTCTTGGCTGTGAATTGATGAAGTTCATCCTCAAAGTAGTGTGTGATTGATTGTGAGATGGGCACACAGATCTGAAGTATTACCATCTCTGGTTGTTACCTCCTTCATGTGTTTGCCACTGGGCTGCTCATGAGGGGCTACCCTGTCCTTTGGAAATCCAGCCTGTTCACTCTCTGCAGCCCACTTTAAGGGCACTTCTTAAGTCTAAACAGCTACACGCGCACATTGTGCAGACAAGTTTTTTCATGGCGGTAATTAAAAGAGACACAATGGCTATTTTTTAAAATCCAGGGATAAGTTATACATGCCCGACCCTAACCTGTACCCTTTACATATGGAATTGTCATTTTACATGGATTTTCATTGTATTGTCAGCCCTGGACAATATTTGCCTCGTTTTGATTACCATAGATATATCAATATATGATGGCGATGAAGTAATATGACATCCGAGTGCATAATTACAAATGATATGCCTGGAGTAATTCAGAAACCCTAAATATCAATATATTGGTGACAGTTCTTTCATAGACAGTTTTAAGGACAATAGTCAAAAATGTTGGCATTAGATGGGCAGTGCTTTCTAATGAATTTTGTTTTTTAAGTTTAAATGTCTGTTAGATTTTATTATTATCAATACATAAAGCGTTATATTAAAATGTTGGTTTGCCTGATCGGAATGTGTGACCTTTATGGAGTGTTGAGGA
>CAEMYA010000202.1:401622-435715 GCA_903131615.1 Diplodus sargus
TGCATTTTAAATACAGTGTTGTTGGACCTCTGACAGCTGTGTGAAATTGATGAAAAACAGTGTAATATGGGACCTTTAATGATCTCTTTAGAAAGAGAATTTTGGAAGCGGTTTTCGATGGCGACCCCCAGTTAAACAGATGAGACACGCACATTTATCATGAGATAATGCCATTTCTCACGCTTATCTATTCATTCTCCCCTGCCACCTCACCCCCTTCTTTCTTCATATGCAAACTGGCCTGACTGCAATAGTCAACAGTACACTCATGATTAAATGATATGCAGGGACCAGGAAAAACATAGCTGTGGTTGGTGGCTTGGCCAGAGGCCGCAGGCTGAGGCAACAGGACCGACGCTTGCTTTTAATCACAGAGGGGGATAATGACTGCCATACGCCGCCCCCTCCACCGACTTTTCCCGCAATCCAGCCACCAGGACAGCTTCTGCTTCAGCATTGGCAGTAATGTCAGATGGTCTACTGCCTCCTGTCCTTAAAAGACGGAGGAATAAAGAAGCCCACCTATAACCACTTCTTGAGTGTGTGCCGTCTTTATATGCAGTCATACCACCTGTATGTTGGCCACTTTGGTACATTTAAACATGCACTGACCTGGTCTTGTATTCACACTAATGCTTCAGTAGCATAACACCTAACATATTACGTTCATATTCAGCTGTCTACTGCACAGACCGGGGGTCTCAAAGTGCAAGCACCTGGAGTTTACTTTGTGTTCAGAAAGCACTGCTGTCGTTCATCAAAAATGCAGCAAAATTTGGCATTTGTAGACAGTGGATCTATTTTAAATATGTCTGGAAGTAGTTTTATTCAGTCAGTAAGAGTAATGAACAAGAATGACTGGAGGGGCATTGACTCATTGTAGAGCTCCGGTGTTGTGTCAAAGCCTGCTCCCCTATTGATGTGTGTTTCCTCTCACCAACATGACTCTGGATGGGTCACAACCTACATTATTTCCACTAGTTCAATAAGTAACAAAACCGGCCTACTTATTAATGCAACTAGCTGTTTCACTTTGCCTTTTAATTACACTGGGATCAGGGTTTCCAGGTGAAACTGGGATTCTTGCAGTTATCTTTTGCTCAGTACAGCAGCCAGGCTACTATTGGTTGCTAACAGGTAAGTGCAAGGTGGGGGAAAAGTTGAAAAGTAGTCGCTGTCTAAGATGGCTTTAAGCATTGTGCAAACAACAGGCTGCGTTTAAGCACAACTAACAGTCTTATGTTCAGGCCTTCTTGTATTCATATTTAACTAACACATCACAGGAAGCAGTTCACCATATACCAAAACAGGAGTTCCAGGTCATTTAAAGATTTGTGATATTTTAATTTTAAATTTTTTTAAGTGGAGTATCAGTCCAATGCCAGTTTGGATTTGAAATAGTTAAATGTAGCCTGTACTCTCCATCTTATATTTGGATGGCTATTCAAAGACTTGTTTCAATTTCCCATTCAACACAAAACAGCCGTTTAGATCACTAGTGTTTTACTCTTGTCTTGGAATGGGAAAAACCAACTGGTCCTCTTATCTAATGTGATTTATTTTCAGCCATTTATTAAAAGTATCTGACTCAAGGCTTGACGAGGGATAAAACAGTGATGCAAAACATTGGCCCACTCCACATTGGTGCGCATGAAAATAAAAGAAGAGCGTTATGAATTAAAGGCAGACGGGTGATTTAGAGGGAGAGACAGCACAGTGGGAGGTGACTGTGTGTGTGTGAGACTGCCATTAGATCACAGTCATATAAAATGCATTCTGAAGTTTGATCATTCTCGTTCAGTCATTAATTTCCCCAATTATTTATTTCTTGGAGGTGACACACATAACGTATGCACATACAAGTTGCAGGTTGAATTTTCATTTCAGCATGTCTGGCTGGAAGCCCTCACTCTGGGACAGCCATATCGCTTTCCTGGCACTGTTGTCCTCAGCGCTGGCTGCCAGGCCGGGACTGGCAAAACCCTAAAAAGCTGGGCCCTGATGCATCTTTTACAGTTTACAGGAATGTGTCAGCAGTAATCTTTTGGCGGCCATCTTTGGAAATTCAGACCGACACTCTAATGAAAGCATTGTGATACTCTGTGGCAGAAAGAGCCCACTCTAATTGTATCTATTTAAGGCAGCTGTTTTCATGGCTGTCTGACTCAGCTGTTGCCCGACTTCAACTCTAGTGACTTCATCAGTTGTGCCGGGTGTTTGGAAATTAGCATTGTTTTTTTAAGTAAGCAGAAGTGGTCAAGACTGAGCTTTAATCAAGCTATCTGAGCTGCCCAGAGAGGTTGTTTGATTTCAATTAGGTCAGTGTTACTTGGATTTCTCCGCTATTGGATAATCTCTCCCACATCCCCAAGTCCTCCACAGCTGCTGCCAGCCAGCATTGCCAGTGCAGAGCATGAAATAGAATTTGAACACTGACCCCTCTGGAAAATTCAGATTGGCGAAAGGGGGACTTAATGGGCGTCCTAAAGGGGTGCGCGTCATGTTTTCACCCTCTGTGTGCCCTAAAGAGTGGATTTAGAGTGGTGTGCCGGCAGCAGTGTAAACCAGGCTGTAGGGGAGGCGTGCATGGCACAGCATGCTCTGGGCTTACTGCATGGATCACTGTAATCCACTTCTGTATGGGCGCCAGAGTCTGACTGGCTTTTTATGCCGACAGCTAGAGTTTGTAGGGAACATGAGAAGGTCCCTGCTCTGGACTACAGTGTGTGTGAGAAAGTGTCTCGGGAAATTTGGAGGGTTTTTCTAGTATTATGCCCAAGTTATGTCTGAACTCATTCTCTTTGAGTCTGATTTTCATCCCAGTCACCAGGATAAAATGTTAATGCCATATTGACATGTCTACAAAATGTGTCACATCAAATTCACTTTAACATTTTTATGACTTGACATTCAGGTAGAAAAGGTGAAGGGGACGGTGTTAGAGTTCAAGGCAACAAGGCTGTCAAGCCAGTGAATCCAGTACGAGTCTGCGTTGCAACATTTGTAAGCAGTCACTCGTCTTTTTGGCAAGACCTTGGGACAACCCCAGCCGTGTTTATGACCCAAACAGGTATATGAAACCAAACCATTGTTTTCCAAACCTAACCAAAACATAAGCACAGCATTATGACAAGAAGCACCTTGAAAATTGAGCCTAAAGAAACTTGAGGTTGCACAATAAAGAAAGTTTTAACTTGTCTATGGTTTTGCAGAAACAAAGTTTTTACTTTGGAAAAACACAATAACCCCTAAACAATTGTTCTATTTGTTCACACCTGTCCTGGTTTAGTAGACACGAACAGGAGCTTTGATGTAATATTCACTGCCAAACCTTATCAAACCCATGGCTGTGATTGGTGCGTGCCCGGCTGTCACACTGGTCTGCCTCACGCCGCAAGTTGGGGTCGCCAACCCTGTTGTTTCCAGGCCACAGGCTTCTGTTGGAAACACAGGTCAATCGATCATTTTGATTCATGTTGGCTGCCAATCAGAGATCAGAGGTGGCCTGTGGCATTACAAAAGGTTGTGGCTGAAATTCGTTGTAGGTTTGTTTCATGTCCAGGGATCATATCAAGTGTCGGTGTCTTCTCAAATCAAACCAGATACCACTCTGGACATTTCATTTGGTGCGACCGATACTTATGCTATGTCTTTGTAGTTGCTTAGCTGGTACCGTGCAGTGATATTTATAATATACATGTGACCCTTTTTAGGTTAAAATATCATTATTAAAAGTTGTCTGTTTTGTCACCAGGGCGTCATCGTCAAGTGAAAATCCCTCCGAACAGAGTTTAAAAACAAAATGAAAATTAGTATTTCGGCTGGTCCATTCTCAAATTTGTATGAGCAATTGGTTTGACTACTGTGTAATCTTTTTCCAAGTTCCCTAACGACGGTGATGCTGTTGTGTAGTATAGAAGTTGCTTTATTTAGAATGGCTCGTTGGGGGGGAGCTGCAGAGGAGGGTAGAAGGTGCCGCAGAAGTGGACGTAGCCAGCAAAGTTATGACGCCACTGCAGGAAGGGAAGAAGAAAGGATGCTGGCATGGAGGGATGTATGTGTAGGGATTCGATACGCAGCCTGTGGACAGAGTGATGATGGGAAAAACTTAAAAATAAAGGTTGAATGAATCAGACAGAGAGGAAACTGGCACAAGGGAAGATATGACCTGGAGCTCATCGGTGTTGGGCAAGTTACTTTCCAAATGCAACATATTACATATTATTACTAGTTACCTTCATTTTAAAGTAATATATTATGTTACAATGTTACTGTCTGCAGAGAGTAATACATTACTTATCACACTACTTTTACAGTACTTTCAACAAAATGTCCTATAGCTTCTATGATGTAGTCTATAATGACATGACAAGACAAACATCTCTTCTTTTTACTTTAGTCCACAGAACAAGGACTGCACGGACATCTGTGATTGAAGACTGTAAGTTAAAGTGTGCTCAGAGGATCAGGCTTCATCAGCAGGCTCATTTCAGTCTGAACACAGAACTTCTAGGCTCGGATACATTAAACACACAGAGCCTGGATTAATATGGTCATGTTGGTGTGATGGGCTCTGAAAAAAAATCAACAATAAACAGCTCACTGTGGTCGGTAACATGGATTGTAACATGTGCATGTAAACTGTTGTACAACTGTAGTAAAATATTAATGAAATACTATTAGTACCGCATTATACTACTTAAGTTACAGCTCAAAGAAATATATTACTGTAAACATTACAGTAATATATTTATATTTATATAACCCCTGAACCTGGCCCTCACTGAGGACTGGAGATGCCGGCTGCTCCACTGTAGCTGTGACATCATCATTGAGCAGCAGGTGGGTGGCACTACTGGAAGTGAGCAGCTGGCTGGGGAAGTGATGAAAGTGGGGTACTGGTTGTATTGTTAGTACAGTGAGATTTAAGTTTCTTCTTTTTGAGGGCACACTCAAGACAGGAAACATCCCAGTCAGTCCAGACTCAATCTCAACGCATCAAATACAGCAGCCTGGTCTGTGCTATGCTTTAAGTTTTTCTTTTTTCTTTAAGTTCCCTCTGGTTGAGTATAAATTGCAAGAAAAGTCCAAGTTGGGGGTGGTCAGGTTGGTTGGATCAAAACATGCACCTGACTCAACCCCTGGAGGATTCATGTCCTAACATTTAGAAGCTAACTGGTGTTTTTACAATTTTGTGTGTGACGCCAATGCTTTCGCACCAAGTGTGCCCAATTTGAGGGTTCTCTTGTAGAGTGTACACTGCGCTTCAGATTCATTATTAGGTATGGCTTTTAACCAACTGAATTCTGGTTGATTGTCCAATTTTAGACTTTTTAAGAACCACAGAAACCCTGTGCATAGTGCACATGAAAGAGCCGGATCTAGGAGCTCTGAGTTAGCTGGTGGAGGGGAGTTGAGTATATGGAACCTACCAGTCGGATATGGCAACTGGAAGAACGACTTTCTCCCCAAGATTTGTCGATGTGGATTCAGCGACTAGACAGAGAGTAGCTGGGCTGGGTGGCTGGAAATGTCTATGGACAGAGGAGATTCAGAAACCACAAACGATCATCAAACAGATCTCTGTCCAAGAGGATGAAAGTTTGCTTTGGTGCATGGCGAGGTAAGCAAACAAACTTTTAGCTAGATAACTAAATAATCGTAAATACTAAAACCAGCTGGATTTGTCTTAATGATGTATGCAAGTATAAGGAAAAAAGTCTTGGGTAGACCGATACTGACTTAAATTTAAACAAACTAATGTAAAGAAATAAGTGGTTTTTCAGAGGTAGCTCAGTTCATAAGAATTCAGCTCGTTAGAAGTTGAAAAGAAATGTTTTTATTTTAATTTCTGTACTCTCACAAAACAGATGCTTTGTTATATTTTTTAAAAGCATGTGTCACCTATAGACAGGGTTTGTGCATTACAGTTCATAACATATAAAATAAGTATAGTTCTTACATCTCTGTCCTAGAAACATGTTATATATCAAAACCTAAGACTTACAACTTCTCCTGACTCTCCAGCAGCCCCTCAAGAGCTGCTGGGATTGAAGACCCACGGCCTAAACGATAGCTCCCACCGTGTCATTAGGGGCATACGAAGAGGACCCCATGAAAGCACTGCCAAAAAATCTCCTTGAAGATCGAGGGAAAGAAAGGCAAGGGGTATTGATCCGCCTGTCCACGGATATGATACTTAAGCCCTCGTACTGAGAGCTGGAGAGCCCCTGGATCCATATCTCAAAGACTTTAATCCTGGCCCCTCTTACAGCTGGATTGGCCTTCACCTTAACCTCCCGACAACTGCTCCAGCAGATCAGCCATGGAAATTATATTCTTCTCACAAGCTGCTTCCCTCCTCCTCCCGCCGTTCTCTCCAGCGCTGTGTTTCCAACAGCCTGCAGTTATTAGCAATGCTGCCCCGCGTTCCCACCCGAATTAGAAGTGAAGTGAATTAATACCTTATCCTGGTTTTCATCATTTTATGAAACAAAGTTACTATCCTCTTGTAGTTGAGGTTGAAGAGGAAACTTGGAGGAAGCACACATACATTACAGGTGAGCTGGTCATGTCAGCCCACTGCTGGTATGGCTAAAGGAGCTATAAAAGGGTGTGATTGGAAACAATTTGTTATGTACACCTATCTAAAATATTCCAGTGGTGCGAGATAAATTGTTCAAATGTGGCATATCATTTTTTTTTTTTTTAATACAAACTACATATTGGTATACAACCTTGTGTAATACAATTCCCCCCCTCTTCACTGCCCCAGAATATGTGAACTGTATGCAACTGTTGTTGGACCTCTACTCCAGTTATATGTTTGAGTTGGATCGATCTCACCTTGTACTGTGCGCTGTGGTGTACCGACCTAAATATAACACAGACTTTATCAGTGACTTCTCAGATTTCTTGGCTGGAATTATCCCAAAGTATGACTGGGATCTAAATGTCCGAGGTTTCAATATTCATGTCTTCCATCATATCAAGCTGCTGGTTAAAGACTTTCTTAATCTTATCAACTCTTCTAATCTTGTACAGTCTGTGTCAGGTCCTACACAAGAGCATGGGCACACACAAGATCTCGTTTTGTCATGGGGTCTACCTGTTTTGAACATCGACGTATGCAATGCAGTTTTCTCTGATCACATGCCTGTTTTAATTGAGATCTCTCTCCCCTGTCATGTTGTCAAACCATTCTCGTTGTTGTTGTATGTTTATCCCATCCACTGCGGTACAGTTCTCTGCTGCTTTCAAAAATGCTGCTGAGGCTCACTCAGGATCCCCATGTTTTAATACTGAGGAGTTAACCTCTCTATTTCATGTCACCTGTCAAAACATCCTGGATACTGTTGCTCCATTTAAAATCATGCAGACCAAACCTCAGTCTGAACTGTGGTTAAATGACACTACTCGTGCTGTCAGACGTGAGTGCAGGAGAGCTGAACACAAGAGAAAAAAAGACAAATTGCAGGTGTCTTTTGACATTTTAAAGGACAGTTGTTAGAGATATCAGAACATTGTCAATTATTTCAAACAACTGTTTAAAACTTCGTTTTAGTACTATTAAGCTGTTCTTGATACCCCCAATCTGCCTTGCGTCTGTTGGAGCACATGTCTCAGCCCTTTCGTGTGATCCATCCATCACTGTCACCTGCTCTGCTGTTTTTAACCAGCATGAGCCTGTGTCTCTTTCCCTTTTAAAGGATATTATGGATCATTTGAAACCTTCAGGTTGTCCCAAATGTTGTTCCCGCTCGCCTTTTTAAAGAGATTTGGGAGACTATCAGACCAAATATCCAAATAATTATGAACAGCAGTCTCGTTTCAGGCATTGAACCAGCAACTTTTACACATGCATTAGTGCAACCATTGATCGAACAGTCCGATCTGGACACATCAGTCCTCTCAAATTTGACACCAATTTCTAAACTCTCATTTCTTTCAAAACTCTTAGAGAAGATTGTACTCACACAATTCCATTTTATTTTTTTGGTTTAAGTTTAATTTAGTTTTAGTTTAGTTTTAAGACCCTTCACAGCACTGAATCTGTACTTTTAAGAGTTTTTAGCAATCTATTATTAGCTACTGACTCCGGGGCTATTCTTATGCTTTTAGCTTAGCCATAGTATCCTCATTTCTTGCCAGGAGCACTTTGTTTGTGTTAAAGATATTGTTCTGGTGGTCGAGTGGTTCAGGTCCTACCTGTGTTAGCTCTAGTGACGTTGTCCTCCTCAGCGCCTCTCTCTTGTGGAGTCCCTCAGGGTTTGATTCTCAGGCCATTCATTGTTCCCCTTTAAATGGTCCCCTTAGGGTCTGTTTAGATTTTATTTATTTTTTATTTTTTTTATTTTGTTTTATTGTAATGCAAATTATTTTAAACTTATTTGACTGTCTAAAGGAGATCAAAGCTTGGACGGCCTTAAACTTTTAGAATTTTAACGAGATTAAAACTGTCCTTATATTCGGACTAAGTGGTGCCTGGCATTCTCGGGGAAAAGCTGCTGCATGTATGTATGTATATTATAAAATATTATTGACCCCTGTGTGTTGCTGCATAAGATCCAAGTGATGGAAGGACACTGCCAATAAAAAAAAGAAGCCAGATTAGAACAGGTGGAGTTATTTAAGCATACACAGTTAACAATTCCCAGTGTCAGATGTAGGATTTATTATTTATGGTTCTGACCTGGGAGAATAAATAATATTGTGACTGTATGTGAATATGTGTTTCCCATGGTGTGCTCCTTATCTGCAGTCATTGTAGTGCTTAGACAGGGTAATCAGTCATTCCTTTCCTGGGGCCAATGTTGAAATATTCATATGAAACCACACTGACATGTCTATTGTTCTGGCTGATAAATACTGCAGCCATATGAGGTCATCATTAGTGGACTAGGGGCTGTAACCCCAAGCTTTCCTTGTTAGTGACTCATCTCCATAACAACCAATGTATACCTCATGAAACTTGACCATGACCCGATGCATTCATATGAGAGGTCAAAGGTCAAGCAAGCAGCCATTAGAGACACTTCCTGGTTATCTGTCAGCCCGCTTGCTGAGGCTGACCTCTTTTTGTCCTGGATTTCCTAATTAAGACAAGCTGCAGATGGTAGAGCTAGTACTGCTATCTCCCATCATGTCAACATGTCATTGGTCAATAAATGATGAATGGTATTTCAAAGGAAAATGTGACCCATGAGTTATGCTAAAAGCCACTAATTAACTTTTTTGTTTGCACATATGTTCCAGCTCCTATTGCTCTGGGCTTTTGATAGAAAATGCCAGCAGTCTCAACCTTTTTGTCCATCTCCATGATTTACGTATATATCACACTGGTGTATCAAGCTAAACTAAGTTAGGTCAATTAGCTGCAAAGCATTATAAAAAATCCTGTCACACCAAAAAAGACCTCACAGTCATACTCTGCTGGGAAACCTTGGGTCCTGGCATTCATATGGATTCCATTTTGACACAAACCACCCACCCAAACATTGGTGCAGGACAAGTATGATTGGGATCTGGGGAATTTGAAGGCCAGGTTGACACCTTGAGCTCTTTGTCAAGTTCCTGGGCCCATTCCTGAGCGGTTTTTGCTAAGGGTGTGAATTTGGTCTGCAGTCCTGTTTGGGTGGGTATTTGTGTTAAGTGACATTCCCATGAATGCCAGGACTCAAGGTTTTCCAACAGAGCAATACTTTTTTTACATAATGATCCATGTCATTTGCCAAAAATAGATCAGTTATCTGGACTCTCTTGAGATAACCTCGTGTAGTTGTAGTAACTGCAGTTACTTCTTGCTGTTGCAGCTGCTGTAGCTGCTGCAGCCACCTCTGTTTCATAAAAAAAAGAAAAAAAAATTTATTAAGTATACAAACAACAACTTTGTAACAGTAATTAAACTGAATATAATTTGTTACCTCAACCCCTGTTTTCTCATATGGTGATTTAAAAATGTAAACACAAACTTTCTTCAGTTTGGGTAGGTTTCTTCAATGCAGATATTAAAACACAGTTTATTTAAAACTGACTTCAACAATTCTTGTTGCACCCTTGGCCCATACCTAAGACATGAAGAAGTTTGTCTTTTTTTTTTCATTTTTAATGTACATTTTGAAAAGAAAAATTAGGCAGTTCACACTGTACATTGTAAACAGCAAATGTAAGAATGCAGGGTAAAGTCAACCCCATGTCACTTTCCACTTTAACCTGTGGTCACTGTCTTACGTTGCACTTCATCTGGAATTCATTCACATGAGCAGTTTATTTTAAGTTTTAACACAGGAATCACAAAAGGATCAATTCTAAAAGAACAATAGTAGTCACTAACAATAGTGAAACTGCAGTAAAGAGCTGTTTCTGCACTCTTACCTTGCACTTTTACATGGAATGGCCCTGAGTACTGAGCATGACTTTTAAAACAGTTTACTGAGGAAATGACCCCCAGTGAAAATGAACTGATCATTGAGTCCTCTCTGCACAGCAGAGGGATTAGCATCCGTCTGGAGGGGCCGGTGGGACAAAAGTCATGTTCAAAGACACCTGGATCAATCTGTGTTAATAAATCCAGCTTGATACAGCCAGAGGCCTCTTCCTTGATACATACTAATATCCCTAATGTCCACCCACCATCATATTGTCACAGCTCCATCATGTTGTCTCAAACGTGTCCTTGTCTTTTGTCTCTTTTTCAATATTATGCCAATTTAAAAGGCTTGTATTGTTCTCGTAGTATATTATACTCCCAACAATCAGAGATATCTGATAGATATATGAGGGTGACTTTGTTGTGGCCACTGATCATAACAGCTCCAAGGTGAATGGTTTAACAATGTGCGTTGTTTGGCCATTTAAGTATACCCAGAGGGCATTTTTGACAAGTTTTACCACCAAAATTACAGAGCTGAAATTGTTAAACATTTCCCTTTTCAGCCTAGTTACAGTCTTAGTATCTTTCTGACTTGTATCTATTTGTGCTTCCTATTGACTGTAAAAGGAGGGGACAGAGTCACCGTGTTGTCACCTATAGGCTTCTGAAGAGCCATATGAAACTTCAAGTGGGTAGGTAGTATATTGGCTCCACCCAAGTCCTGGCTCATCAACAATAGGCACAGAGGTGGAGCATGGGTGTTGCTGAAGCAAGCGTAGATAGTTAAACAACCCCATCGAGCTGAAAGCTACCAAGCTAGCCAAGGCTAACAAGCTATAATATTTGCTAATCTTACCTGCACCTTGCATAATAATATGTGATCACACATAAAGATTAACAAATTTCCCCTCACGTTACTTGTGTGAGTTCGACCATGGCTTTATGTGCCCAAACAGACAGAATATCTTATTGTACATTAGGAGCAAGACAGCCAGGAACATCCAGCATCGTGTCTTTGCAGTGTCTTTTCCTTATCCCTTCTCTGTACGTTCACAATATAAATATTTCTCCTATTATGGCACTTTGGAAAGTGGATTTCGGCACTTTCATAGCTCATCACTGCAGACAGCTTTTGATGCGAGAGGGAAGATAAATCCGATTCTTTTGATTAATCCCACAAGTTTAAAACACAAACTCTGTGGTCTCCTTGACTCCTGGTGTTTATTCCTCTAAAAGCTCAGATGTCAACATCAGTGACTAGTATTCGCTGAGGAGAAGCCCAGAAAAGTTTAAACTTTCATGCATTTTAGATGAATGAGTTATATAAAAAAATACCATATAGTTGTGAGCAGGAAAATATGCTATAGAGACCTAAATTTTTTTTTTTCCTTCCTAAATATAATGATATAATATTTCTGCTGTGGATTGTGGCAGTTTAACATGGGCTCTTATGGGAATTGACTTACTTTTGGAGCAAGCCTCGAGTGATCATGCAAGGTGCAGTTTTTGGTATTTCCACATTAGCCTTACTTTATGTTTGACCACCTGAAACCATTTTTTTCCAGTGAAACAGTGGCAGCTGTGTGCTTCTAACGACATCTCCCTTGCGAGAGTAGCTCTTACAGAAGTTGAATAATGCAGCCTGGAACTCAGGTGTATTTTGAGGGACTCTGTACAACATATCCATAATGATAAATCTGATATAAATGTGTTTTCTGCCAATATGTTATCCAAATTTCGATGTTAAAATACCATTAGCATGGATGTTAACCAGCCACAGAAGTTTCTGTAGGAATCATGGAGCCTTAATGAACAGTAGGAACTACCAGTCAGACAGAGAGGAAGACAAATTCAACCTTGAAACCACTGATGAAGATACACAAGGCGGGGCAGCATTTAAAATGGTTAAAAAATAAACAAAAGAGGACAAAACACTTATGTTTATGTCTTTAAGTCTACTCATGCCTTTGTGTGCACGCACCTGTGTTCCCATTTCAGTTAGGAACAGCTTACTTGTGTTTATGTGTCACGTCAAAACACTTCCAACCCCCTACAGTGTATCCACATGTTTGCATCAGTTTGCATGTTTGTGTGTGTGTGATATGTCCTCAGGCTGTAAGTCCCTTGACCCTCCCCCCATCCACAGCCCATTTTTCGATTCAGACACCCCCAGACCTGACCCCTGGTGACCCTCGCAGTGCACATCAAACTGGTGGGGTGGGTAAAGGTGGGGGTCGTCGATCCAGCCTCTGTGATGTATGCGAACGAAGAGTATATGCGTGTGTGTGTGTGTGTGTGTGTGTGTGCGTGTGTGTGTGGGGGGGGTATGCTTTGGCCTGGGTAATTGCCTGGGGCTCTCTCTTTCTCTCTCAGGCTCTGTCTCTGTGACTTTCTTCCCAGCCATGGCCAGAATAAATGAAGTATCATCAGCAGTTGTCCTCCGGTCCCAGGCTCAGGTGACTCTGACTGTCCCTTATCCTGCAGAATAGCAAGAGACACGGATGGGGATGGGATGGCGGTGGAGGTGGGGATTTGGGTGGAGCAGAAATCAGTTTAAAAAGGGAGGGTTGCTTGTTTAAACCCCAACCCCAAAAGTGGATCAAAAGGTTTGGCTACACATTTAATGATTGGATGATGATGTGCTATCCCTTTTCTCAACACATACTGTTAGGTTGCCCATGAGCAGGGCGATAGCATAATATGACGTAATGTCAAGCAATTTCTTGACCAATAGCCTGAGTTCCAGGTTTCTGTTGGCCCGACCCGACCCGGACTGCGGGCTCGGGCAGAGAATCTAAACTCCAATAGGGATCAATTAAAGACGGATGATGTGTGGAAGAAGGTCGCTCTAGTCGTTGGTTTGCCTGGTGAGCTTTTAATTGTGTAATATGTTTGTATGAAAGGAGAGAAATTATTGCATACTAGCGTTGCAACGTAGCATGCTAGCATGCTATTTAATGACTTTATCAAGTAATTTTCCATCAAGTAACTTTCCGTGATCAACGATGTCGGTAAATAGATGGGCTGTGCTACGGCAGTAGTTGTGTGGCGGTGTTTAATGCGAGCGGGCCCTTTAAATTTAGAAGCAAGAATGAGCAGGGTGACAAAAGCGACTTAAGCGACTTAGGTGGAGTGGACAAGGCGGACAAGGCGGATTTTCCTCTTTGTGCACTTTCGGTCTGAACACACAGTAACAGTTTTTTTTTATCCTCAGTTAGTTACTACAATCTGTATAGTGGGTTAAAAGACCAGTAGGGTGATTGCAGCGCTTGCGATGGCGGGCCAAATGCCATTTCAAATGGTGCAATTGCAACAAGAGCAAAGCTAAACCAACTTGGACCAACTGGCTAATGTCTGGCAGGAAAATAAAATGGATGGAACAAGACTCTTCTCTCTATGAAATAAGATTCACCTAGCAATGAGAGATCATAGAAAGCTGTGCCTACATCTATTCAGGGATCTGGTTCCACTACGACATCCCAGATCAAGCTATGCTCTCAACAGGCAGACTGTGACCTGAAGCCGACACAAAACAAGACTCCATTAAGTGGAAGGCAGTTGGACATAGATCAGTTATTCAAGCATCAAGATTAATTTATTTGTCATTATGGGTTGTCAATACTGACTTTACATAAGAGAGCTAAAGAAAGCTGGACTTGGGGTATTCTTCAGTGCGGTACTGCTGGATCATCGCTGGATCCCACCAATGACTCACTGGGCTATGAGGATCTATCAGCCACATCACATCTTCATGCAGATCTTGGCATCCTTAGCTTACG
The DNA here is from genome assembly GCA_903131615.1 of Diplodus sargus. Lineage (NCBI taxonomy): Eukaryota > Metazoa > Chordata > Actinopteri > Spariformes > Sparidae > Diplodus > Diplodus sargus. The sequence goes on from CAEMYA010000202.1 coordinate 415,774, forward strand.
CTTCTACTCAACAGAAGAATATGTATTGATATCTTTTTGAGGGGATTAAAAGTATCACCTAAAACATCTGAGCTTTCCCTCATGGGTTCCTCAGTTCAGAATTGCTTCCTAATGGGTACTGTTCTGTTGATTAGTCCACAGAAGAAAATAATTGTCTTGATTATCTCTATGGACTAAATGAACAGTACAGAACACTAACTTGTTTTTGTTATCTCCACTGAAGCCTTTGAAAAACCTCCCTTCCCAACACAGAGAATGTTGCTGTGGCCACCGTTGGCCTTGTGGCTTAATCGTCAAACAGAAATAATATCAGTTACATGGGTCTGCAGAACCCCTGCCTGAGGCTTTGATAGGTGAAAGCATCTGTTTCACCATCTCCAGGCCAGAGCTCAGGGGAATTCTCACAAAACCTCCCACCTGGAGCGACACGCTAACACACACCTCACCATATAGGAGGAGCAAGTGTGAGGTGAGTAGCAAGAACACTTGCAGGAGAAAAAAAAAAGAAGAGAGGGGAAGAGAATGGTGAAAGTATATGGAAATATGTGAAGAAAAGGTGTGAGACTGTGCCGTGGCTCCCCTATTGTTTTCTCATTAGTGAGCTGTATATGTGACTCCGGATTCAAGCTGTTCCTGTGCAAAGCGGGCACGGTACACGCAGCATCAGTATGCAAGGCCTATAGAGAAAAGGAGCTTAGTGCTTATTATTGCTACAACACCTAGCAGGTGAGTTTTGAATATGCATGAAAAGAATATCGCACATTTCCAGTTTTATTATTATCATTTGTGGTAGAATTCAAAAGGCAATCACACTCTGCAAAGTTGTGAAATCTAATATAAATCCAGCATCCACTGTACACTGGTCAGGGAATGACAGTCATACATATTTTGTCTTTATACAGATCTATGTGTATGTTTGCATAATCCCTACATCAGTGAGGTGATATTTAAAGGTTTATAGTTTTACTTTCGCTGATGTTTTCAATCCTCTTCTCTTTTGTAGCAAAAGTGGCATGCAGTCATTGAGTTTGGTAATTAATTCTTAACCCTGGAAACAACAGCTGACCAAACTGAATTTGAAGCATGTTCAAGATTGACTTGACTGCTAAATCCTCCAGAAAAAATACAGTAAATCAGTGGAACTTGTTTTTTAGGTCAATAATGAGCTGTCGAGGTTAACTTTTAAGACGAATCCGACATAGACTTTGGGTAAAACGGCCACCATTGGCCATCAGTATCAGGTGGCGTCCCGTCCCCCTTCTGTTGTCTGCAAAAATTTCCAAATTAAGTTACAATTTCAAGTCGCCCTAACAAGGTACACTATCATTTTTTTGTCTTTCTAAAACCGTAGTTTAAATCGGGCAAACTAATTTTCAATGGAGAGTAATTTCATCGTAATTTTGCATTTACACAAAAGTTTGACTCATATTCAATCACAACTAAAGCCTTGGTTGCTTTTTGGCGAGAGTTTCACTTCAAACCAAGATTAGCAGGGCTCTTATTCTGACTCTCTTCCTCCCTTAGGTGGTCCGAACTGTTAGGTTGGATTGCTGAAAGATGGCATGAGCCATGGTTTAAATGTCCACTGCTCTTAATCCAAAACACCTGCTTTCTTCACCAATTATGAAGACAATAGTAGTACGTGTTTAATTAAACACGAAACAAAAATTTAGCATTATTTGGAGGCGCTACCAGCTGCTGCATCTTCATGCACTGCCGGTGCTAGAGCTGTCCTGCTTGCTAATAGTAAACAAGGTAGCAGCTGTTATGCTGTTATGGACTTTTAGCCATTGACATGGCTCACCTACCCATGTGTAAATATGTCATCACAACAAGTATGATGTAGGGGCACGGTCGCTGCATCCTGGGCTTTGCGCTACCAAAACAATTGTTCCTGCAGTGGCCTGCAATATCTCTCGCTAAAATGTAGTATGATGATTATTATAAACAGCGGAAAATGGAAATAAACGGGCTACTTAGTTTCCTTCTACCACTATCTACAGCTATACTTGTCACAATGTCTGTGTGAGGTTTCAGATTATCAGAATGGTAGTCTGATAATCAAAGTAATTAAAAAGATAGTAAAAAGGTGAATTTTAAAATTCAAAGTTTATCTTAACATTTTCATACTGGGGAAAAAAAACTGAGCTGTATGGAAGCTCAGCAGTCTATCAGTATGGAGCTAAAGACATCCACAAGCAACAGTCCAGTCTGAAAGAAAGTCAAAACTAACAATAAAGTTACTTGCTTGTGAGTTTATAGGGCAAACACTGGAATGCACAGAAGAACAGCGTACACATTCAGTCTCTGTATGAATCCTGTTGCAACAACACCAACTGTCCCTTCAAGATGCTCACACTAGCTGATATGCAGTCAGCTGCATGGCCACTAACAGGTGTAAATCTTTCCCTCATCACCCCATGACACATCACTACTAACCACTTTAGCACCATAATAGGTCATTGTTGGACGGTGGCTGCTGGTCCTGCTCCTCTCTAATCTGCTGCTGTGTGAAACGTGCCAACACCATTAGCCACTGACTGAGTCCATTTGAGGCCATTTAGCACCTCATGCTTGCCTCCAACCACTAATAATTATGTGCAAAAGCGTGCGTGTGCATGTGTGTGTGTGTTTGCATTGTAACTTCAGTGCTGACACCGTGTGAACGTTATGGTAATGCCAACATTAACATGATGTACATTAATTTGACCCATTTGTGACGCTTACATTAGTAACCTGACTGTTGAGATGCAGGAACAGCTCGTGGACATTGTTTTTAGCGTCTTTGTTGTTGGCACTGTCTGTTTTCTGAGACAAATCTTTGTTTTATTTAAAATGAGATGCTCCGAACTGCATGCGTTGCAAATGAGCATTGATACAGGTACTTCCCCCCGATTCCAGGTTTCCCTAAAAGCCTCGAATACAGGCACTCTGTTCAGGTCAAGGGGGTAGATAGTTGTGATAGTGTTTATTGTCACTGGAGTGTCCAAACAGGCCACTATTGATACAGCGCTGAGCAGCATGCCATTGTAATCCTAAAACCCTGTTTCTATGTTCATCCCTGTGGCTCACGTTCAAAGCATGACTTCACCGAGGAATGGTTGATTCATGAAGCAGTCGCATTCCATATTTACTGATGGTTACACTAGAATTCCACAGTGGTCAAAGGCAGCATGCTTGCATCTTACCCTTCTGGCAAAAAAGAAAATTGCTGTCTTGTGTAAAGTCACTTCAGTCCACATCTTAGCAGAGTGTGAAAAATGCAACAGTAATCAACATCAGTGACTGTCTGCCAGACATCATTTCTTAAGGTGAAGCAGAATCAGGCTATTATTTCCTCCTGTTTCTCTCCTCTGCTTGCAACCTTCACATCCATTCTCCTTCATCTCTGGCCATCCCGTGAGAGGTTCTGTTGTTTACCATGTAACAGAGAAATCATATTTAGGGGGGCTTATAGCCGAGGCCAAGCACTCCCAGAGGAAGAGCCTATTACAACAGTAAGAGTGGATTAATTAGTGAGCGTCTCGGCAGACCTGGGCTGAGAGCCTGGCTTGGTCAAAGGGGAGGCATTAATCGCCTCTCTTCACACAGGTATCAGGCCCGGCCCTGGAGCCCCAGCAGCCCAGCCAATTAATAGGGCCGAAGGTACAAGCCCACCCCAGTACTTCGTTGCTGTTTGCCCTAAAGACATTTTATGAACAGAGTGAGTGGATGGCAGAGTTTTTCTTTCACATTTACTATGGCTGGGTTTGAAAACTGCACAAGATTTTTAAGTTTGTATATGAAGCTGTTATATCTGTCTACACACACAGTCGAGCATGGATGCTGTATGGAAGCCTGTTTCTGGAGGGAAAAGATGTAACGAATGACAAAAGTAAAACTGAGATAAAAAGAAATATAAAAACTGCAGCATTATCTGAAGTGGACTACATCCTTTGTCTGTAACACAAGCCTGTAGACTAGTACAATAGATCTGCATGCACCTGTTACCAAATTGCCACTCCGTCCTCCACCTCCTTCCCTTCTCCTTGTGACTTTTTTTAAAGGTCACAGGGTCATCTGCTGAAAGCCCTGCATGGAGGAATAACAGAACCACTGCGAGTAAGCTGCACAGATCCGAAGGCAGGTTCAGTTCTATACACCAGTAATCTATAAAGAGAAGCTGAGAAGATGAGGGAAGGTGCAAATATGTGTGTGTGTGTGTGTGTGTGTGTGTGTGTGTGTGTGTGTGTGTGTGTGTGTGTGTGCTGGAGCGATAGGGAAGTTGTGGGTTGAAGTATTTCCATATGGTGGTGAAAACAAAGAACAATGAGTGCCACTAATAGGTGGCTGAGTGTTGCAGCAGTTTCACATGGTAATGGTGGTGGAAGGCCAGAGAGGAGTGATCCCTGGGTGAATTGGGGCAATCCGAAGTCATGTGCGATCACAAATATCATTTTCATTTTGCAACCCTGTGTAGTAGAATGACAAATAAATGAATTATTTCACTGAGCATGAAAGACCTTTCCACACAGCTGGCAGCAAATCAGACATTAGTAAAGTAACAACATGTGTTTGTAGCAAGTCAAGACCGCATTTGCATGAAAATCTGTGGTTTCTCTGTGGACTTTTGGAGTGTTGAAGGTTAGTTACACCCCAAAAGTGGCATAAGTCAGAATAGAACTCTGCTTGCTATGTCTGTAAAGGGGCGGTCCAGTGGTTCTGCACGTGTGGGCAGACCGGCTATCCAAGACAAAAAAAGCTCAATAATACTACAAGTGTACAGAGAGGGAATGTGACGTTACTCAACTATGTCTCTACTTCACAAATAGTTGTTTCCTGACAACTAGTGAGGCTGATTGTTGTACATTGGGCCTGTAATGCTCACCAAAACCCATAACTGACTTTGTAGAGCTGGTTCTGGATACTAGCTAACTCACACACTTATCTCGCCCTTTCGCATAACTGCAACTCATATTTTAAATACTTGTTCTCTGCCAAAGCCAAGTTGGCAGAAACCACAGAACAAACCCCAGAGGTCACTGCCATCAGGGAGCGCTGTTGCCATGAGGGTGCTGCATGTCAAGTGGCATCCACATTAATGCCAGTACCTAAAGTTTCTAAGGAAGAACATTTGAGTGTAAGGAGATGATCTCTGTTATTCACTTCAGCTGTCAGTGGTTTTAATGTTCTGGCTAATCGGTGTATATTGTGCGTGACGATGTAGTTTGCTAAGCAGCATCACACAAAGCTAAATTTACTTTACTGTCTTTATCAAAACTGTCACTTCCTTGATGTGCTAAATCTATATATAAAAACTGTTTTAAATTGGAAAAAAAAAGTGTAACTCATGGCACATTTCAAACGGGATGAAAAAAAATGGTCTCTCATATTCTAGAATAAAGAAACAATAATGAAGGAGTAGAGTGCGTGAACGAATGTGCAGTTTCTCTGGAAGGAATCAGCAAGTATGGAAGAGATTTGGAGAAAAAGAAAGAGAGAGGCTGATCCAGTACAAACAGTAAAGGGGTTTGTCAGGAGTATAACGGAGATAGGATATTCCTAATCCTTTGCAATATTAATGTCTAAAATGTCATTAATAAGCTGGTGAGTGTGGCCGGGACCACACGGCGATGGAAAAGGGCTCTCTACATGAAGGTAGCTGCCAGGCCTTGTCAGATGGGAGTGCTGGCTAATGAATGAGCAGAAAGCCACTCCAATCAATCAGCTGGGATCTCTGTGTGCCCCCGGTATAGGTGAGGTCTGGTGTGGGACGACCAGCATTGTCAGCCCCCCACAAGCCCAGTTAAGAAACCGCCGTGGCATTTCAATGAGCCACCTCTGAATAGGACAGACGGGTGTGTGTGTGTGTGTGTGTATTGTTATAGAAGTATAGAAGTCCTCACAAGGATGAAGAAAATATTTCTTTTAATTTTCATGAAGCAATCGTTTGGGATTAGCTATCATCCTTTGAGTTGAGATGAGAAGTTGGATTAATTGTAGGTTTTGAAGTCGGGAGAGCATAAACTTGTCAGTGACGACCCTCCCACATATGCAGATTGAGTATATGTGTGTCAGAGAGAGAGAAATAATTCATCTTCAACAAGAATCAACCTCAACTTATTTTTCATCTCACCTCTCTCTACAGATGTTTCTTATTTATTTGTCTCCATATAAACTTTTTTTTTCTTCACATAACACTATTTTGCAATTTGACATTTTGCTCCATTTTGACAAAATTACAATTTAATTTTGGCAACATTTTGACATTTGTCTCAAAACATGACTTAAGCTAGAACTTTACTGATTTTCATCCAGCTTTGTATCATTACAATGAAATTCCACCAAATGACAGAGAGAGACAGAGAAAGAGAGAGAGAACCTCCCCTCTCTCTGTCTCTTGGATGGAGTGAGGGGCGTCTCACCAAACTCTGACCACTCTAAACTAGGCTTTGCTGATAATATAAATGAAGATTCTGTAACCATACTTCCTACTTCTCGCCTGAAATGCTTTCAAAAACATCTTCAACATACTGTTAGCATTCTGTGTGAGTGACCGAAATTCAATTTGAAGTAAGGCATTCAACAGTTCTTAAATATCTAGATAATTTCATTTATGATCAAAATGTGTATTATCAGTAATTTTAGCCTCCCCTGCACATCAGGCTTTGTTTTGGGCCTACAAGGCAGCCCAGTTATTTCTGCAGATAAAAAACATTTAATCAGAAACCAGTAGTGCTGAGAGTTAAAAAAAACAAAAAAAAAAACATCAAAATATAATCCTCTTAGCATTAGTAGATCTCTTTGCTCCAATCGTACATGTTGGGTTGGCAAGCCATAGTCTGAAGTCAGTTCTCTAGGATCAATCGGTTCTACAATTCAACACTGAACCGACAACAGTCCTCCCAAATGAGTCTCTGGGACTGAATCAGAGCGAATGAGTGTCAGGAGTGTAATGTGGGTCTGTTTGATATGAAAGAATTTAAGAAGTCTCGGTCTGGGGCATCAACCAATTCCCTTAAACATCACAATATTAACCCCACAGCCCCACAGTGGCTGTTTTGTCCCCAGGAAGTTCTACTGCCCTGAGCCAAATAACTTGTTCAAACAGAATAGTTCTCCTTGATCAAAGTGCGGCTCCATCCCACTGGCCAAAAATATTCTGTTACATGCTGACCTATAGACTGATTAGCAAACACTTTCCCTCTCAGAAGTCCTCTTCAGCACATCTCAGGGTGTTGACTTATGAAAGTGAATACACAGTGGAAGCCCCACTCTCATCTCACCACTTTACTGCTGGCCTGCAAATCAACTGCTGGAGGACAGGGTCAGACGATTGCTCCTTGAGCTGATTAGCTGAACACTGATCCAAGCATCAAACCTTGTCTGACGCTAACCTTAACCCTGGCCCCGACCCTTCAATCTGTTTTTTGCCTGAGCTTTAACATTTCATGATCATACAACACGATAAAGTCAAATCCATGTTGCAGGCACAGTAATTCCCAACCAGTGGAACTGTTCTAGTGATACTTCTCCAGCGGCCACTGAGTATGTGGAAAGACTGTGGAGTTGCTCTGATAATTAAAAATCAAATTAATTAATTAATCTAAGTCTTCCATGGACCTGAACCAGGAATAACATTTCATGTTTTGCCACTGAGAGTGCATTTAAATCCAGTAATCAACTTGCTGTAAGTAATGGATAAACAGTTGAATAGTCAACTATAATCACTGTGTCCTGGGTTGGAAACTACTTTTGTTAATATTTCATCAGCATTTTAGGTTAACAACTGATATAAATGATTGTAGCTTTAAGTAAATGAAATGGTGTAAAAGTGAGTACAATGTTTTATCGGAAGAAAATGACCATTGTGCTGAGCAGTTATATAAAGGTATACTTCAGAAGTAATCTTAATATTTACTGTTTTTGTGCTGTACCAGTTTTCCAGCTGCTATTCCCTGCAGAGCTGACAAACATTGCTGTTATTTCCCATGGATGTTAAGTACTGCACTGGAAACATGCAGACGAGATGATGTCATGATTACATAAACCTTAATCATTAACATGTTAAGGTGACTCTCTTAAAACCAAATAAGTATTACAATTAAATGTTTTGTATGGATACGTTTTCAATTACCATATTGATGCTGTAGTAGAGGAACAGATAATGATCTCTGTGATTCACACACACAAACACACACACATTTTTTGCTATAATAATTGAAATTGTTACCTGAATGGATCAACTGTAAAAATGTTGAGCCAAATGTTATAAATAGAAATGGCTTTAAAAGGCTGGAACTTTGGGCCATTCAAATGGCACTTCTATATAATACAATTGATAGTTGTGATAAGAACATACTTGGAACATGACTGGTGTACTTGAGAGGTATTCAAGCTCACCTGCAGCCTGGTGTACATCAAACCAAAAGATTGGGAGCCACGGCTCTATAAAGTACTAATTATGTTTAACACTAACTGCTAACTGCTCTCCAGTGCAGTCAGCTTGTCACAAAACCAGGCCAAAATCAATTGGACTCATCTGATGACTAGCCTGGAGTTTAGCCTGACTTTCCTCCCAAACAAAGAGGGGCAGCTGTCAGTTTGGCTGGTGGTTAAGAGTGACCAGAGCAAAGTCAATCAGTCGGCTGAGGGAGGTATGGGTGGATGGATAGATGGAGGGAAGAATGGATGGCTGATAGGGAGGCTATAGGTTCGGGCATCATTGAGTGCCCCTGTTTATTTTGTTGTTGTTGTGTTTGTTGTGTATCAGGTGGCGTTGTTGCGGCATGGCTGCTAGGACCTGACCGCTGAATGAAGACGTCAGTCAGTGGACATTGACAGCAACGGATAAGAGCTTGAAGGGACAGGATGGCAGATGAGAGGATGGACTTTGACCTTCCCTCTATCTGTTTAATCCCCCTCCCCCTTTCCAAAAACAACACAAAGTGATTGGTGATTCACTGGGGTCTGTGCCCTGAGTGCTGCACATGAAGGATACAGTGGCCTGATGGGAGAGCAACCTCTGGTCTTTGTCCTTCAGAGAGAGAAGAAAGCAACACATGTAAGAAAACAGATAGAGATAAGAGAGAGATAATCAAAAATGACTGTGGATGTGGTTGAGACATAAAAAAGTAATAGTTTGATATATTTTGCTTGGAAGTTGTGATTGGACATATTGCCTAATCTGTCTTCTTATATTACATTACAAGTCATGACTTTTAGCAGCAATAGCCCTTTGGAAAAAATAGATGGGTGCCAACTTCAGAAAGTAAACTCAATCAACACAAAGTCCTGTCATCAACATGTCATCAACATATGTGTAATGAGACCTACCAGTTACCAGCCTTACCAGTTGAAGGGCTAAAATATTTTGTTGTAATGGCAACGCTCAAGAAAGGTTCCGGGAGTGTCGAATCTAAAAGGGCTTTATCCATTGGTAACCATGAATCATCAACGCAAATAATAATTTTAATATTTTGTTGTGTCTTTCAAGGGAATCAAGTACACTAACATGCAGGTAGGCAAAAAAAAAAACTAGTTTATTTAGTTTAGTTTATTTAAGTCTCCACAGATGCAGATGCCTTTACTGGTGGAACTGACAGAGAGCCAAGAACTGACAGAACAATAACTATGATCAAAATATTACCCAAGTAGGGTCAGAAAATCTGGAACCATGAGTGAGAATTTATCATTTTGCATTAGTTTAAATACTATCTACTACTAAAACTGATTTATTTAATCATTAAATACAGGGTTGCATAACCAAATGCAAGCTTAAAATCTTTCACGCTACACACTGTGAGCACCCAGCATCGCTCTTACAGACACACAGTCCTCATCTCCTCATCCCACTGTAGTCCTGCCCTCCGTTGGCTCAGAGCACAGTCTGCCAATCAAGTTCAACAGCTTGATCCGAGATGTTGTGGTGGGAACAGGACTCTGTGGGCCCAACATTCTCTGATTTTTCAAATTGCTTGGCCAGCCTGAGTTCCATTTGTCCATTTCCTTTTTCCTGTGACTGGACATTATCCAGGAGCAGCCTTACAGGAGAAATTCCCCAATTTTTTTACATGGATATCCCATTGTGTTTATTGTAAATGTAGCTAATAGATGTAATAAAACCCAGAGTGTGTGCCGTATTTAAAGACAAAGTTGGGTTATTAGAATATTGCTGCTTGTACAACCTGCCTACATGAACCAGGATGCATTTCATGCAACCTCCTGACGCTCCATCCCCTAATACTTCCTTAACCTGCCCATCACATGAAGGTGGACATTTCAAACAGGGCTGTGTACAAAAAGGCATCTGAAATAAGTTAAATTGCGGGAGGAGAGCCACACCTTCTGTCCCAGTGAGTAAAGAGGAATGAATGAATGGCGGAGGTCCGCCAGGCATCGATTGCGCTGAACGGAACAGGTAAGAGCACCCTAAGTAGCCCTCCGTCAGGGGATCGTCAGGAGTGATGTGATCACTGGAGGAAGCGAAAAAAGAAACAAATTAGATCTCTAGGGATCACAGGCAAAACACACACCAGAAAAACACGTGGCACTTCAGCAGCACTAAGGAACCGTATACGGTGTCTGGTATACGAAATAATCTGGCAGAGAGTGGAGAGGAGACCAGGGCCTTTTGGTCAGGTGCTGATTGCCTCAACGTGCTGCAGGTGTGAGATTGGTGTCAGCTCTGGCTAATCAGGAATCCACTCCTAGCAACTCCACAGCACCTCTGAAACACACACACACACACACACACACACACACACACACACACACACACACACCGAGCACACCACAAAAAAAGAAAACCTTTCTGTATCAAAATATACTTAAACATCAAAACATTTTCACCCAAACCCACCTTCCACCGGATCAGGGACATTCTGACTAACCTCCCAAATAGAAGAACTAACTAGGCCCTCATCTTTCCTCCACCCTTACACCCTGACTGCCACAGCAGAACAGTCAAGACAATGAAAGGCCCATCCCCACCCAGACACAACTTGTGTGACATGCTGCTCTCTGGTTGATGCTTCAGGTCCATCAGGAGTTTGATAGACAGTTTACTGGTAACAGAAATGCATGAAAATAATTATAATAGTAATTTTAATAATAAAAAATGTAATTGTCTGCTCTTTACACAGACAGTCCAGATCATATTCCACATGCTATTTTGCATGTGTGCGGGCTGCAAGGTGGCAACCCCTCCCCACCTTGCCAAAAGAAAGGACTGTTAGTTTTTGTTCTTGTTTTTTTTACGAGCTTGGTGTATGTGTAGGGGCAGCCCACCCCGTGGACACCTGGCCTGTCTGCCCTCTCTGGCCCAGAGACACAGCTGTGACAGCTGAAGAGGTCGGTACGTTTACTGGTGAAACTACACTTGATCCGCATCATCAGCACTTGTTGTTTCTTTTACAAACCAACTTGAAGGAAAACACAGACACTTAATAATAATAATAATCCTCTGTACTTGACTGACTCAAACTGTTAACTCATGTTCCCTCAGAATTAACAAAACACTGTAACATTAAATACAACACGGTTTCATCTAAACTGGATTATCATAAGAGGGATAAGCCTATCAGAGGCAAAGTAAAGTAAGAAAATCACTGGTATCCATAATAACGTAGTACTGTATAGCCAGACCTATCTTCATAGCACTGTGTCAGACCTGGGAAAAGGTCTGGCTTCACCAATTCTACTTAGTGTCGGGGGAAACTTGGTTTGCATGTGTAGAGGTGAGCCCTGGCATTAAAATGGCTCAATTCCTGCAGAAGAAAAGGTAGGGTGGTTAGAGGTGGTTGATGTATCATTTAGCAATATGGGTTTTAATAACAGAACATGCAGACAGTCGAAAAAAGGGGGACAGGCACCCGATGACATACTTTATACTGTAAGACAATAATTACAGCTAAAAATATTAGTTTTAATATGGCATTCAACCCTCGGAAAGTTTGCATACTTGCTGTGATTCTCCAGTTGACCTTTTCTGGTGTCAGGTCCTGAATCTCTCTCTCTCTCTCTCTCTCTCTCTCTCTCTCTCTCTATCTATCTATCTATCTATCTATCTATCTATCTATCTATCTATCTATCTCTATCTTCATCTCATTCTTTCCTTCAATGAGTCTTGAGACTGGTAGGTGACATGTGATGTCATCAAAGCCGATGTCACAGTGTGTCGAGAGCCATTTCATGACTCTCAGGGAGGGGTGCTGAAGGGGTCCGGTCACATGCAAATTAAAGCAGTATTGATAATCCTACAATACCAACAGCCTGGATGGATGGATGGATGGATGGATGGATGGATGGATGGTTTGAGGGAGACTACCAAGGAGCCTGGCTCACTTCTTGGTGTGCTGTAGTTGTTTGACCTCTGTTTAATGAGAGGAAGTGCATCCCCTTTTGGCTAAACCACACTGCTAACAAGGAGTTATTTTGGTGTCCACTCAAAACAATGGCCTTTAAGATGACGATGGTAACAGGAAGACCATTACAGTCAGTTACATCAGTATGTTACAACCTGGTAGTAAAACTGTTACTCGTATGATGCTTGTGGGTCCAAACACTGACAAAGTCCCATTGCTACCATAGACCCCCACTACTATTAGAATACTAAAGAAGGACAAAACACCACAGAATTAAACACTAGTGACAAATAGACTAGTGAATAGACTAGATGAAGAAACATGAAGACATATTTTCTTTTATCTAGTGCTGAAGCAGATGTGTGACTTACGATGTTAGCTGGGGCAGGGCCTCCCAAGTAATCCTGACTCCATCCAACCCCTGGCCCTACTTGCTAGAAACCCGGTGGGCCAGAATTCAATGAGATCCAGACTGGGGCGAGTTTTACTCAGGAATTCAGCAGTGGTGGGAAACCAAGGAGGGTGGCTTAATCATCTGCCGATTCCAGACACAGACGCAGAAACAGTAGCTCCATCCAAACCCACTCCTGGTTCTGCAGTATGGAACGGTCCTGTTATATCATCTCAGTCTGTCTTGGCCTAAGAACAATAATAAGAACCGATCATAACTCGATTGGTCTTCACATTTAGAACTTACCCAGGCCTGTAACCAGGGTCAGAATAGGGACTGAAGGTATTTCTTGAGGCAAAGGACATGAAAGGACATACATTTTGCTTTAACGTTCATTCGCCAGCAGAGAGACACATTTTAAATTCACTCCCTATATCCTCGGTACTCTAGAATGCAATGCAGCACAGCATGTTTTGCTGATGCTCATACTTTCTCAACCATTATTTTATCATCTATTATTTCATTAATTCATGCACATTCAGTTTAGAGGCTGTTGGTCAGTTGGACCAACGTCTGTTGGCATCTGTTATTCTACCACTGTAAGGCCTCACGTGACTGTTCAAAGCAGCATAATGGCCGAAGCTGCAGCAGAAGGATGGTTTTCAAAGTTTGAGGACACTGTAAGATGTTGACACTGTATATTTACCTTCTGGTTGTGGCAAACTTTCACACTCTACTTTAAATAGGGTTTTTGATCATTACCTTTACTTCTACTTAAGTAGAGACGTAACAGCTACTCTACCCGCCACTTCCTCTACTGTCTCTGTATATTAAACTGGCAGCTCTCAATAAGACTGCTATCTGTGCGGAAGAGACTAAATGAAAAACAGATGAGAAGTTGCACTGTGCATTTTTTTCACTGAAGAGTAAAACAACAGTCTTAACAGGTATAAACAAATAACAGCTCCATAAAAAAAGAACGGAAAAACAACTCCTGAAAAAAAAAAAAAGAATTCTGGACCTCACTCATTTTTGAACCATGGCTACAGCCCTGCCTAATTTGTATTTCTCTCTCTGAACATTAATCCCTCAGCTGCATGCAACATGTACATACCCCTTCTCTTGGTGCCGTTGACAGGCATTCTGGGAGATGTAGGAAAATGAAACTGAAGCAGACTGAGCATCACAAAGTCATCCTAATGATAACACTTCTCCATATCATGCCTCCTTAAATGCACTGAATACCACATATTGATGACATTAGAACACATTCAGAGTTAAAATCATCTTGCACTTATTTCTTTAATGTGCACATATTCCATCAATCAAATTAATTATGCTGACTACAACAACTCCCTCTACTTGCATCTGGTAGAGGAAAAAAACATGAATTTGACACAGCATCAGAAACATTACTGAGGATATACTTGGCTCATTACTTTCTTTCCAACTTTAAAGAGTGTATAAGGTGTCAAACAAGGATGTTGTCACTAAACTAACTAAATTGTAGGGAGCTGTTTTGATGTCTTGTACTTCTTTTTAATACATTTGTGCCAGTTCTCAACCTGTAAGCGTGTTGTGTCTGTTTGAAGGTAACAGACAAGATGCAGACAACTACAAGAAGAGGGGTATTCAGAAAACATGGCACCAATCTTTGAGTTTTTGTAGAAAGGGATGAACATAAGATTATGTCATGCTAAATGAAGGGAACACTTCCTTCACTGCTTTCTACCTATTTAATTTGAACATTCTTCCTGTCATGCTGTCACCTAATGGCCAACTGTAGCTTCCCCACATAGCAGGCGGAAGTGTGTAATGCTTTGCCATCTCTGTGTTTGAGTAATTACAGCTGCTACTTCAGAGAACTAACTTTAGAAAGAGGCATTAAACACAAACTAGAGGTGGACTGAAGATCAGAACAACTAAAATAAAGTGGCAAAACATGGTGAACATGATTTTATTTTTATTACTTTTTTTATCCACTTATACTGTGTGGACTACACTGTATAAGTGTGACTACTTGGATGTGTAGATCAGAAAAAGAGAATTTATGGTCAAAGAGATATATGATATTTTTTTTATTTCATTGCAGGAATTGATGACAGTACTGATGCTTTAATCTTCACTATTAATATTTTTCAAATAACAATAGATCAAATGATTATGGTTGCATTTAAAGAGCACACAGACACACAGACACACACACACACACACACACACACACCCTGTGATCTGTGGACATCCCACTCCACCTCCTCAGCCACAGCTGCCCCCGGTGACAAACCCACAGACCAGCATCTCTGCAGTTTCTCTCATCTTTATAAAGTATTTTTGCATCTTTCAGCGGATACTCTTGGTGATAGGGCCTTAAAGTCTGCTCTTTGAGCAACAAAATTAAAAACTGATAAACCCACAGTACACTAACTTCTGAGCAGAAAACAGCAGACCAGTACAGTTATAGATTAGCTGAATAACATATTGGAGTATTTAGCAGCCAAACAGACTTATAGGCTAAACACTTTTCTCAGGAATTAGTAGAGACCAGGACAAAGCAGATGGCCAAAAGAGAATTTCTAAAGGATCAATTAATGCTGCTTTAATATCGCAGAATGTAAAAAAAAAAAATCTCTCCACCTCTCAACTAATTATTAATTAAAATCAAATAGTTTGATAAAATGTAAGAAGTTTAAAATACTAATGATTAATTCATCTGCCAAAGGGAGCCAAACAAGCTGAATACACATGAACCACCTGATACCAAGATGATACGGCAAACATAGCAGTTGTCTATTTAAAAGACGGATCATTTGGGTGGAAAGTAGGAGAATGGCACAAATGGGTTGTATGTACTCTTTATTTGTCATGGGTGTGTTGTGGGCATAACATACATTTTACCAATCTGAGTGTCATCTCTGAATCCCTTTAAGAGCCAGGTGCACCAGGACCTGGCCCATTGCACTGCTCTTGGCTGGGGGACAGGGATACAGTCCTCAGCTCGGCTGTTTACAAATCATTTCTCCCATTAACGGGGTGGTACATGTCTTTTGGTGTGTGGCTGTATGAGGTACAGTGTGTTACCTGCAGTAGCTGACAGCCAGCTCTGCTCTGTGTGGAGAGGCAGTGTGTAGCACCAGCAGGGAACCAGAACAATGTACTGATAAACGGTACCGACAGCAAGACTGTTTTAGCATATCATTGCAGTTGGACAGCCCTTTCCTTTTGGCACTACATTCCCTCAACTGTACATCACCTGTATCCCCACACACAAATGCACCTGCACCTGCCGCACACTGTATTACACAACTGGACTGTCTGGTGGCAATGTAAAGCAACAGAAATGTTCAAAATATGGTGTACCTTTCTTTTAGGTGTGCCTTCTTTTAGGTGGCTAAAATACATGTTGCTGTCGGATACCGTTTAGCGGAACAATGCTTTGCTTTCCAGGCATTACATACAGCCCGTAGTCTCTGTGTCTGTCTGCTGTTTAATGCTGACTAGGTAAATATGAACTCAGAGTATTTGTTATGATATTGGAGTATTTAAATGTGTACATAGAAATGGATGGAATGGAATGGATGTTATAATGACTATATTGTGCCTATATATTATTCAAAAACTGGTAATGCGATGATGGGAAAGAGCAAGAAACAGCTGCTTACATTGTTTTGCTGACAAAACAGCATTATGCAGGAAGACTCTGTGCAGAACAGTCACATTGATTCTCCTCATTTATAGTATTTTCTGTACCGAAGCAACCAATCAGAGTACACAATCTGCTTCCTGTTTACAATGGCATGTGTATGCTCTGTGTATACGAATGGCCATGAGACATGAGTTTGCTGTCGATGTACAAAGACTATCTCTAAAATGGTGCTCAAAGGTTCACCTGGAGATTTCTCCTTGGTCTTTGTCAGATCATCTGTGTTTCGCTTCTGTTCCCTGGTCCTGTTAGTCTCACCTGCATTTGTTGCCTCCGTTCCTCGTGCCATGCTGCTTTGTTAACAGTTTAGTCTGACTTTTGCTATCTGTTGCCTGCCTTTGTTATTTGGATATCAGTTTTATTTTTATCAAAGCCTGATTGTAGTTTTTGCAGTCGTGCATTCGGGTTCTCTTTCTCTTTTCTGTCCGTGTGAAGCCTGCCCATTTCAGTCTGCCGTGAGCTCAGTGCAGACTGCGTCAGGATCACTTCACTAATCTCCACAGTCACTCTGTAATGCAAGGTGTTCATACTGAACATCCTCCATCCATCACCTTAATAGTGTGAGCCCTCTAATATTTATGCAGGGATTAAAGCATTTTAATATGCTAATAGTTAAGAAGGCTGATTATGATGAAGTGTATTAATATTTCCATGAATAACCGACATTGGGGAAACCCGGGAAACTTATTGGAGGACAGAAACGTGCCTGTTGGTGTTAATTCATAAATAAACTCACTGAAGACTGAGAATAGGTGCATTCTACTTCTGTAGACTCCTGGCTGCTTCCAATCATGTTCTGAGTTGTCTTTGACTTGCACTATTTCATGGCTAGAAAGCACAAATAGAGTGTGTAAGTGCGTGTGTGTGTGTGTGTGTGTGTGTGTGTGTGTGTGTGTGTGTGTGTGTGTGTGTGTGTGTGTGTGTGTGTGTGTGAGAGTGTGTGTGTGTGTGTGTGTGAACGTGGGTGTTTGCAGCCAAAGCAGCATTCCTCAGCCTTTCCCCACCTCTCCTCCTCACTCCAGAGCCTCTTAATAAAGCATCAGTTAAAAAGTGAATGGATCAATTAGGCAATTTATCCAGCTAATCTTTGGCAGGGCCCACCTTTTTGATGCCGCCAACAAAGTGACTGAAAACATTGTTAATGCATCCAAAAAATAAAAGGGGTTGCTTCTGCCTCTCACTCCCAAATGATTTGTAATAATTTGCTTCTCATTCAGGAGATGGAAGGCAGCCGGGGCTCTCTGTCGCTGGCAGTCAGCATGAAAGCACTTCGCCACCAACTTTCCCCAATATCTCCTTCGTGGAAATCAGCTAAATGGCTATTAAACCGCAGCTCCTGCCAACACGCTCTCCATAATCACAAGGAGGAAGAGGTGCTAGTTTGGATGGGGTCTTAGTGTGACAGCTGTGTGTATTTGGTTTGGCAAGTATGCTGTGTGTGTGTGTACAAGCCATTAGGATGTTATATGAGGGGTCTTTAGGGAGGCCTGCCATACATGCTGCAGAATGGGAGACAAGTGGAAAATGTTAGATATTTGTAACATCTAGTTCTGTATCTGCAAGCATCCACAGATTTGACTGCAGGAGCATCTTAGAGAGGAGGAGCCATGTGTAGGATTAACAACAAACAAACACTTAAGGAATAATATATGGACGATAGAGAATCCATACACATATGCCAACAGTACATACGTGCTCCCGATATAATGTGATTATACACATGTGATTGTGTGTGAAAATTATTCAAATGAGATATCTACAGTGAGAACATTGTGGTTAATCTCTTTTAAAAATTACAATATATATCTACACACTGATATTTACAGAAATTCAGTTTTTAAATGAGTGTCATTATAGTTCAGTCTCTGTCACAAAATATTATGACTATTACAGATTTTTCCAAAGAGGGATCACAAGATTATTTTTTGTCTGTTGAATGTTCTTGTCAGGCGTATCTGACATCAACACGTTGATTTTCTTCCTACAACATCATGTTCTTAATAATATTATACGATTCTGTAGAATCATATAGAAATTGAGCAATTCACGCACATACAATCAATTACAATCACCTTTACGTACATGTTACTCAATGAGTCCATAATGACCCATTGTTTTTTTTTTACACATTATTTTAAATAGAAACATTTTCATGCAGTCATTGTCCGCAGTTGAGTCATACACATATTGCCTCTGTATATACTTCTGTTCTCAGTGTGTTCAAATATTCTCTGATCTTATTGAAATTTGCATATAGACTTATATAGATAAAATTAATGAGTCTCACTTTCTGTTCTCATTAAGCTGATCATCAGTGTAGTAATTGCAACTGACTTTAAAACAATTAAACACATGGCTTTTCTGCATTCTATACTATGTGAGGTCAGATATTTTCAAAGTATGACACCAGCACAGAGATATTAGATCTTTATTCAGAAACCAGAGTTAGAAAGTGCTGTACAATACAAAAATGAATAGAACTAATACAAAAAAAATCAATATAAAAAAGAATATATATATAGCTATAGATATAGATATAGATATAGGTAAATAGATAGATAGATAGATAGACAGACAGATAGATAGATAGATAGATATAGATATAAGTGAGTAAAGCGACTTATATTACACAGTGAGGTATTGCTCTCACATAGTGCTGCAGGCGACTACAATAATTGACTGGATGTATTCCTTTGCTTTGATGAACTATCTGATCTGATTGAACTATAAAAAAACAAATATATGATAAAAACAAAACTACACAGAAGGCAAAAACATATTACAGACAAGGTGCTTACAAAACAGGTGATATTGAAGCAGCTCCATAAAAGCGACTGCATTTAAGAATAGGAGGAGATGGTGGCAGCCACAACTGCAAAAGCTCATCATTGGTTGTAAGCCTAGATTTTGGGGCAGGGAAAAGGCCTCAGTCATTAGACCGACCTCAGTGATCTCATCGTGGACAGGGGATGCAATAAATCCCAAACATAACATGTGGCCAGCCGGTGTAATGCTTTACAGGCGATTAAAAGGAGTTTAAAAATCAGTTGTGTGTTTATTAGCATGATTCGTTATGGCTGAGTGTGTCCCAGCATGTACATGTACTGTATGTACACTGTATGTGTTCACCAATGCAGCTATGGCCTCTTGTTAGCCAGAGTCATTTTGTCTTTGCTTGCTATTTCACAGCAGATTTTGAGGAGGGGGTAAAACGGGGTTGTAGGGGGATGCTGGGACAGAGGTACAGACAGAGCCAGATCAGTGTTTTCCAGAGAAACCTCCCTCTGGTTTCACAATGAAGCTCGCCTGTCTGCAGGGTTAGAATCTCCCACTCCCCTTCTCTGGCAACAGCGGCACCACTGATGACCTACAGAAAGAAGAAAATATGTTGCCTGCCTTCACAATACTGCAAACATGCACACAGCCACCAGGTGGACGTGTGTGTGTGTGTGTGTGTGTGTTATTCAGTATAAGCCCTGGTAAGTACAATTGCACAGTATAATTTAA
>CAEMYA010000202.1:437930-466991 GCA_903131615.1 Diplodus sargus
TATTATGGTTAAACTAGACCCAAGTATAAAGATAAAAAAAATAAATAAAAAAAAAACATCTGCAAGATTCTCCATTTCCAACTCAGCCGATTGTTAAAGACAACCCAGGAGAGGAGAGGAAGGCTGAATTCCTGTACTAGGTTCCGATATAGGAAGGCTCTACAGTAGGGGATTTAAAATACATCATTGGTACCCATTTGTATCTGCACAAAGATAGCCACAGGCTGTTCACCCTGCTGCCATCTGACAACAGATACAGAAGTGTACAGCTGAATCTGTTGCTGTACAGAGCAGCTTATTTCCTCAGGCTGTGAACTCACACTCAACATCCTGGCTTTGTGTGTATATGTTTATGTGTGTGTGTGTGTGTGTGTGTGTAGCTTAGGGACAACAAACAAAAACTTCATTGTACAATCCTTTATTCTGTAATGACAAGTGAATTAATCTTGACTTTCTGTAATTTTGTTGATCCGAAAGGACTCAATGCAACCCATTTGAACTTCACTTTACAAGTTCACTGCCTGAAAAACGTTACTGTGGCCTGAGTCTTTGAGATTGACTCATTGTTCTGACCGTATCTCCCATAGTAAGCAGTGCAACACTTCCCCATGAAATCAGGCTAAGCACATGTCAAATGTGACACTGTTCAGTGAGCATATCTCTACTTTATCTCTACCAGGACAACATGCTGCAGACTTGGTCCTGGCTGAAAGATATAGGGCCAGTTTGTATGAATCACATATAAACTGACTGCAAACTGACGGGTGTGTTTTTGCAAAGAGATCACCACCAAAAGAGCCAGTGCAAGTATTTTCACACCTGCCTCAGGCCTGTCTGATCTCACCCACCATCACCCCACCTCCCTACTCTTTCCCTCCCCAGAGCTCTTCAACGGGGCCTCCAGTGGTTTCTCTCTCCATCTGGGCCTGATGCCAAAGGCCACACAAGCCTGTTCGAGTCAGCGAGCCGCAAACCCTGCAACCAGCCCTCCATATCTCTGCACGGATATGCAGGGAGGTGTGGCTGGAAATAGCATGGGGCAGGAGAAGGGGGCAAAACCCTAAATGCACACAAAAAGACCTCAGAGGGACAGTTGTCACTGACATTATAGACCACCTTGGTGATGCACCAGGATGTGCCAATCAAACCCTTGTTAGTTACAGTGGGTGTGGATCAAAGAGAGTTGCACTTCCTCTGAGGTGAGATGATACAGTTACACTTCGCAGCTCCCATTTGGTTTGGAAATCTACACTTGTCATGCCAAACGTAATCTGAAACGTGTCTGTATTTTTTGATAATTCATGGTGCATGTGAAGACTGATACAGGATTCTTTCTTAACAGACGTGATTCACGTGATGTGAATTCCAGTTCTTTTGATCAGATCAGCAATAAAAGTTTTTTCTTTTTTTCCATGCCCTGCTTTTATCATACAGTCAACTGAAGCAATTTGTAGCGGACTGAATTCAGGAATATACACAGAAACAAAATTCTATCATAAATATTTGGATGGTTCAATCGAAAGGTTCTCTGTACCTTATGACTATTGGCTTTTGCTCATCACCTTTTTGGACATTCCGTGGTGAGGCCACTTTTTGACTCTCTATATCTCAACTCTGCAGCCTGTCACCCTCTGTGGCCTTGGGAAGGCCTTTCTGAGCCTCGAGTCATCATCCTAAAGAAGTGAGACCAGCTGCTTTACTGAACCCACTGTACAGCAGTTATCAAATGGCTGTCACTATGGAGGAACTGTGCTGAGGATCACTGAATCTGCGTGCCATGCACGGTGCTTTCCAGGAAGTTTCTAAAATTCTAAATTAAAGTATTCTAAAATTGGTCATACATATTTTGATGCTATACTTTTGTGATTTTATTAAAATAAGCATCTGAATGCTACTTTGACTGTAACTCATCATCCCTGCTGTTCGCTTGCAAATATGTCTATCTACAGTCTTGTGGCTGAGACCTACACTTAAGGATTACTCAACATATGAAAGTCACTGTCTCATCATGCTCAACCCTTGTTGCTAGATGAGATGAGACATTGTTGGATCATATTTACATTATAGGATAATTCTGTTATTCTGTCTTATTTATTTTCAAAGAAAGAGGGGAGCCAGCTCAGAGCCGACTTGTTCACTACCGCCACATCACTACTACTACTACTGTGTGTCATGTACTGTATGTTAAAACTTCTGTGTCCCTGTTTGTCAGTAGTTATTGATTCAAGGATGCAGTGCTCCTTTACTTTACTCTCATTTTGTATTCATACTTACTGTATCAAACTAGATTCCAGTCTCTTTCGAGCTGGCCAGAAGTCCTCTGAGTTTGTCCCTTTCCCTGAAGTCCAGATGTGATCCCAGCTGGATGTGACCATTCACCAGCCCATACTGCCTTGCTGCGACACACACTGCACTGACATGCCAAGACCCTGGTCTGTCACAAGACACATACACACAAACTGTAGTTCAGGGGTCACCTGCATCCTACAGCGGTCAGATTCCACATGGGTTATGTTTCATCCAGACCTGCCTCTCTCCATGTGAGGCCAGTTGCATCCTCCAGCTTGCGGGGAGAGAAAGTGTGTGTGTGTGTGTGTGTGTGTATGTGTGTGTGTAGGTGTGTAGGTGTGTGAGTGTGAGAGAGAGAGAGAGAACAGATTTTGTAAGGGGTCTCTCAGGTTTTGTATGAGGCTCTCTTTCTTTCAAAAGGAGCAGAAATCAACACTCAGGTAGTGAGACAGAGAGGAGATGGCCAGAAGATTATAGTATTACCAACTGCACACATTTGTCAATATAGAAGATGCACATCAGGTAACACTATCGTGACCAGACATTATGCCAACAAGACTTTTTGGAAGGTTGAATATGTATGATCACAGCTGTTCTCTGAGCCTTGAAATTTCAGTGAGCGCCTTAATTGGGAAAACTTGTAGAGGACATCAAGTTTAGATGGTAATTAATGGTTTTGGTGAATACGCATGACACTTGGGCTAAAAAAATAGAGAAAGCTATGTGTACATTGTTCAAGTGTTATTAGTGGCTTTGGTGGTTAATCTATCAGCTTTTCTTTAATATATATATATATATATATATATATATATATATATTTATATATATGTATGTGGAGTGAAAATGATTGATTCAATTTAAAGTCATCATGCATTATCTCGATCTGATATTTCACATATTAATTATGTGATCAGCAGAAATTGAAGCATTCGTATTTTATTGTTGAATATGTTTTCTTATTCTGTCTGTATCTCAACATTTGTCATTGATGTCCAGACCTATCCCAAACTCAGCAAAAATAATACGAAATACAGGCAGGCAAATGGCAGGTTCTTTGTAGAAACATACAATATTAATTTATTATTTTTGTACAAGTCTATTTGTTGTTGTTTTTTTAAGGAGCTCTTGTTAAGTATTCCCACAAGCCAAAGAAACAAGTAAAATACCTGGCAAGCATTAGTCCTGGGTTAGGGTTAGTGTCAGTGTATTCTAAATCAAATAAAATGAAATCAATTTTATTTATACAGCCCAAAATCACAATCACATTGCCTCAATGGGCTTTCCAATCCATACAGTGTACAACACCCTCTGTCCTTGAACCTTCGATTAGAGTGAGGAAAAACTTGCGTCGTTGTGAAAAACACCCTTTTAACACGGGAAAAAAAATATATGGAAGAAACCTCAGGCAGAGGAGGATCCCTATCCCAGGATAGACAGATATAGATGTTGCACATACAGAAAGAACAACAAAATCACAGTTCATCTATCTAGTTTAGCGTGTGAATCTAGGGGATGACTGAGCAGGATGAGGCATTGCCAAGTGGTACCCGAGCTACACAACCGCCACTCCACCATGGTGACCTTGAAGAGCACAGCAGACTTAAAACTAGCAGGGACAACACCAGTCATGAGTGATAAATTAACAATATCTAACATTGTAGGTCCCACTGCTGGCCATAGGACATCCTTAAACAGTTTTGCTGGAAAGGGTCCAGGAGGCAGGTAGTTGGTTTTGAGGCTGAGACGTGTTTAGACAGTGTCTTCAGAGAGATACTTTTGGGTAAAAAAAAAACAGCTGAGACTAACTGTGAATCAGCATAAGGATTTTTTACAATCAACTGTGCAGAGAAAGCCAGAGATGAAGAGATAATTTTGACTAAAATATCATCATAATTGTTGCAAAAGAAATCGGAGAAATTATTTACAATAAAGTTTTTGCATAAGTTGAGCATGAGTTTAGCCCTGTCAGCATGGGCTGGGTAGGCACGCTAGCCAGCAGGACTAACAACATGCTATCAAGGACAGAAAACTGGTTAGCAGTCGGGAAGGGTGACTGCTGACCAGGCCACACAACAGGTGACTCGCTCTTGTGCCCCTTCCCATGCCAAGGCCGAGCAGGGACAAGCTCCACTGCAGCTGCAGATGAGACTGCTTTCAGGCCTGGGGTGAACACTATTTTCAGTATCATGGTTCTAAATGAGAGGAGCTGCTCTTCTCTTAGTTACATTTTGTCTAGGGGTAAAAAGCTGTGAAAATACTGCTGGTGAGTAAGAAGGAATTTTAGATTCGGTGTTTAGGCTGTGAGGAGGGTTAGTTGAAATATCAGTCAGTGTTGGCCAAGTCAGCTGTGGCAAATAGACTTGATTGTAGGGAGGAGCTAAGCCTGCATGAGGTAAATCTAGCACATATGGGCAAGTCACGACAGTGTCAGCTTTAGCATCAGGACAGCTGAACAGTCTCTCTGCAAGAGTCTATCGAGGAGGTCCATGTAACTCACTGTCCACCACCAATTGTAGCCATGAGTCCGACCCAATCGCAGTCAGTACATCAGACTGGAGAAGATTCCACAGGAGACCCATTGCTCGATGCTGTAACTGAGCCAATCTCTGCTACCCAACATTCTCCACCGATACTGAACTTGAAGTATTAGTGGGGCTGTGGAATTGCCTGTCTGCAGCCATTCAGCCTATGCCTCCCTGCAGACTCTCCGCTTCCCGGCCTTTACAGTAACCTGGATCAACGCATAAAACACTGCTACTTCAGCTGCCCTTTCAACTGTCTACTAATTCTTACACTCCCGAAGACAAACAGGTTGAAGAGGAGGAACTGGACTCCTCATCTCACCCACATGGTCCTACCAGGTCCTTACCCTTGACCACCTACCCAGATCTGCACTTTTATCCTCCCTCTCCTCCTCTTTAGACGCTCTCTGCCCCCATTACCTCCCGTCCAGCATGATCAACCCCCCGCCCCAGCTGTCTGAATCTCTGTGAGTCAATAGATCTATACTAGGAGCAGCAGAGAGAAAATGAAAAAAGAAAATCGCGTCATCACGAAAACCTTGCTCACTACCACCACCCCCTCTCTGACACCTCAACTGTATAAGCAGCCAAATCTGCCTTCTACCCGTCAAAGGTGAACTCCTCTGCCTCCAACCCCAAGAAACTATTATCCTGGTTCTCTTCCCTAATCAGTGACCATTGACCCTTCAGGACTGCTTACTCCACTGCCTCACAGTGACTGAGTCACTCAGTGCCGCCAGAGCCTCGTCCCGCTCATCAGTCCTCATTCTCCTCGACTTATCTTCTGCATTTGACACAGTCAACCACCAAATCCTCCTCTCCACACTAGCCGAACTTGGCTTCGCTGACTCTGCTCTAACCTGGTTCACATCATACCTGACAAATTGCACCTTCCAGGTCACATGGAATGGTGGAATGGAAACTGGTGTCCCTCAAGTATCAGTATTAGGAATGAATCTGTTTTCAATATACACTAGACCACTAGGCTCTGCAATCAGATCTCATGGGCTCTCTTACCACTGTTATGCAGACGACACCCAAATGTTCCTCTCTTTCCTCCCATCCTCCGAAACCCATGGCTGGCAGACATCTCCACTTGAATTCATCATCTCAAGCTCACCCTTAGTAAAACTGAACTCCTCTTACTCCTGGGTAGAGACTGCCCTTGCATGGACTTGTCAGTCACTGTCGAGGACGTCACGGTATCACCTTCATCAACTGCGAGAAACCTTAGCATAATCCTCCACGACAGACTGTCCTGCACCCTCAACATCACTGCTGTGGCCTGACCCTGCAGATTTGCCCTCAGAAAGGATGCAACGCAACTTCTGGTCCAAGTGTTGCTCATCTCCCGCCTGGACTACTGCAACTCGCTGTTGGCTGGAGTCCCAGCCTCTGCGACCAAACCGTTGCAGCATATCCAGAACGCTGCAGCTTGCCTCCTTTTTGATCTACCCAAATTTTCCCATGTGACCCCCCTCCTCCCTGACCTCCATTGGCTTCCTGTTGTGGCCCGCATACGATTAAAGACAAAGGTGCTGGCCTTCAAGGCCGTCAACGGAACTGCACCCGTCTACTTTCAGACCACACACCCAAACACAAGCACTTCGCTCTACTGCATCAGCTGGCCAGCTGGTACTGCCACCGCTAAGAGCAAATATAGCTCACTCAGCAAAGTTGCGACTCTTCTATGTTTCGGTGCCTTAATGATGGAACGAACTCCCAACCAATGTCAGGACAGTAGAATCAATCGCCATCTTCCACAAAAGACTCAAGACTCATTTGTTCAGACTTCACCTCCACGCAGCAAGGCATGACCCCGGGAGGTAGTAAGAGGCAGCAGCAATACATGTATTGCTTTGACCAGTCATAGCACCAGGCTCATTCCCTTTGCCTTCAAACACCTACAAAACAAGAGATCTGCAAGGATCCACAGATTATCAGCAACACTCTAGACCATGATTTCACTTTTTTAATTCTCCTTCCACACTTCGACTGGCCATTTCCCCATATGTTCTTTGAACTCTTTTGCAAAGATAAACAGACTCAGGGTTACGTGAAGTGGTAAAGTACTCAGAGTCTCTCCCTATTTTGCCCAACGACAACATAGTTTGGGATAGAGAGACAAAGTTAGTCCCCATCTCACCACCCACTTGCTAGCATGAACCATGATAGAGGAGAGGAGAACAGATAGAGGAAGAGTATGTGGAATGGGGGAACGCATTGTAAGTTAATTTTATGGGCAGTGGCATTACAAACACAAAAGCACACCAGAGTGTCCGGCGGCTGAAAAGCAGTACAAGTAATCTAACACAAAAACCTGGCTCAGGCGTGGTCAGTGTCAGGCAGAAGAAGAGGAAGAAGAGGTTGGGATTAGGCAGACAGAAAGGGAGAGGTTGGGGTTAGGATAGCCAACTGGGTTGGGCATATATAAATCCCAGAAGGACAGAACAAGGGCAGAATGGGAGTAGTGAAATTGCAAAGGTAAAAGAAAAGGGGGGAAAAAAATCTGAGACAGAATGAGACAGCTAAGTGTTAGCAATAGACAATTACAAAGGTTACATGTCACGCAAGTTGGGACACAGCACTAGGTATCATCCTGGCAGGATACGGCACAAGTGGAATACTCAATGCCGAGACATTATGACAGACATTTCCCCCGTTGTCTAAATTTAAGGGAACATGGGCCTGTATGTCGTCCCGCGAAGCCCCAAAAGCGAAAAGTCTGTGCTAATTGTGAAAGATTTAGATATATTAGAAGTTGGTTAAATAAGATTGATGCCTAAGTAGAAGTAGTTTTCTTGCTATGTGAGTTGGGACAGTGCTGGAGTTGTCATAGTCTTTTCACCACAGCAGCCCCCCCCATGTCGCCCGCACCAATGGAGGCTGACTGCTGCAGTGGAAGTCCCTCCTGTCACTGCAGCCCCCACCCCACGTGGTCCACACCAGTGGAGCGCGAGAGCTGCAGGAGGAGGAGACTTTAAGGCACAAGTGGACTACTCTGAACAGCGCAGGAGAGCATTGCAAGACATCCGCAGCAGCCCTCCCCCGGGGGTGAGTCCACCATGTACACCTGTACAGAATACAGGGTGCAATGGAGAACCCGAGGAGAGCTGAAGGAAGCAGGAATGTCCCTGTGACGCCATGACAGACATCTCCACCTGTCGTCTGTATTTAAGGGAACGTGGGCCTGTATGTCGGCCCGCGAAGCCCCAAATGCGAAAAACCATTAGGGAATTTCGATTGATGACGTGCAAAGTCTGTGCTCACTGGGACACATCCTCAGTTGTGCGCCTCAAGATCACCGGGTGTTTCGACGCCTTACCACAAACACCCTCCCCCGAGGTAGGTCCAGCCAATGGTGTACTGCCTTTGGTGTGTGTCCCTCCTATGCTGCTCTACACTAGCCACTTGTATTTTACAATCTTTTGGTTGTAGAAGAGGAGAATTTTCAGAATAAGAACGTTATTTTAAATATTTTGGAGTGATAGGTAAGGTTTTTTTTGGTGTCCGAGGACTTTTGAAGGTAAATTGCCACGCAAGAAGGTGTGTTCAGCCAAAGTGATTCTGAGATAAGTACAAGCCTATGGTGGTGGTGCGTCCAAACTCAGTCCCTAAAGCAGACTGAGGGACGGAAAAACCCCGGTGCGTCCACGACCCATATGTTCTTTGAACTCTTTTGCAAAGATAAACAGACTCAGGGTTAGGGTTAGGGTTAAAGGCAGCAACATTAATATTAATACCCTCCGATGTAGGCAGCTCTTTTATTGGTACTTTTTGTAAGTGCTCTCGGATTTACAATCCATGCACATGGACTTTACCCAAATCTTATTGATCATTTGGAGGCACTATGGATACAAGCAACCCAGCACAGCTACTGACAATCCTTTCTTTCTACATGGAGTTTGCCTTTAATAGCGATCAATAATAAATACACAATCAAACTCTGTTTGACTGTGTATGAGCAAAATGCTCCAGGATGAGGAGGTCTGTGTGTGTGATGTAATGTGGTGCAAAGTCCTCTGATCAAACAGGACAGGACATACACACTATCATTCTAATTAACAGGGGGTGGGTGAAACAATTAATCTTTGATGAGGAACATATTAATAACATAACCTGCAGCCATCCTCAGGCATCTACAGCATTTACAATGTAAACTGTTTCAATATTTCAATGTCCTTTATTGCTAAACAACAACGAAAAAAACAGAATACCTCAAACAGACATAATACCACAACAAAGGCTAAAACGAAGAATTGTTTGAGCTTGTGAAATGTAGTTAGTAGGGGAAATGGGTTTTCAAATAAAACATTTCATGTTGTGCTTCTTCACATTCTGTGTGTTTAGCAGACAGGAGCAGCAGGGTTGGGCTAGGAGGGCTACTGTGACTACATACCTAATTGGCATTACAGTGGACCTTTTTGTTCACTTAATGGGCCATTGCCCAACAGGTCTTTTAGCCCCCACAAGGTGCACTGTCACACTGAGAGAAATTCCGTGTTTTGTTGTAACTTTTTGAAAAAAATTTCCTCTGTGAAGAGCTTGAATAGCAGGTATAGTATATACTATTTTTCATCAGTTAGGTACTATGATAATACAATTGAAAATAAAGAAATTGACAATAATATATGGCAACAATCAACATTTTTTCATTTGTTTCAAAATCAATGTATCTCAAATTTGACCAAATGATTATTCATTCTAAAATATAAAAAAATATTTTTGTATAGGTTTACTAAGTACTAAAATGCATACTGTGCTGAATACAAGGGATCTTACCTGTATTTACAATGTAGTGTCCATCAGCCCATATCGTTACGTGATGTTTATCATATGGCAACAAGTAGCAACTGCCATTAGATAGCCAGATAGATAGAGTACTATATACAATAAAATGTTTAAGCAGTTACAAGAATAAGGTAGAATACTGAGGTAAATAAAATAAAATGCTGAGCAAAGTGGAACTTCGTGGAACTTAAGGTGCAAGAGAAATAAGGTGCA
Source organism: Diplodus sargus (assembly GCA_903131615.1). Lineage (NCBI taxonomy): Eukaryota > Metazoa > Chordata > Actinopteri > Spariformes > Sparidae > Diplodus > Diplodus sargus. Next base: position 447,746 of record CAEMYA010000202.1, read on the forward strand.
ATTTTATTTACAGTGATAATAATTTAAAGCGTAATAAATTATGTGTGTCTCTTTGCGTGGTCATTGTAAAGTCTGATGGCACCAGGTAGGAATGATTTCCTGTGCCATTTCCTAAGGCAGCGGGGTTGAATGAGTTTCTTGCTGAAGCTGCTCTTGAGTTTCGTGGAGGGGGTTAGAGACATTGTCCATGATCGCCAGCAGTTTTGCCAGCATCCTGTCCTCCACCACCTCCTCTAGGGTGACAAGCTTAGAGCCAACAGACCCTGCCTTTTCAATGAGTTTACTTAGTCTGTTTGCGTCCGTTGCCTTGATGCACGCGCCCCAGGACACCACAGCCAAGGAGATGGTGCTCGCAACAACAGACTAATAGAACATCTGGAGCATCCGGTTGCAGAAATTGAAGGACCTGAGCCTCCTCAGGAAGTAAAGCTTCTTGTAGACTGCCTCTGGGTTTGTAGTCCACTCCAGTTTATTGTCCAGCACCACACCCAGGTATTTGTATGTATCCACAATGTTAATGTCTGTCCCACCAATGGCCGTGTCATCAGAGAATTTCTGCAGATGTCACGACTCACTGCGGTACTTAAAATCTGCAGTGTAGGTGGTGAAGAGGAAGGGAGACAGCACAGGTCCCTGGGGGGCGCTGATGTTGCCGATCAGACGGTCAGACACAGTTTTGTAATGTCACATACTGCCCTTCAGATAGTCATCGACCATTCTGACGAGGAGAGAGTCCACCTGCATGTTCTCCAGTTTGACTCTCAGCAGCCTGGGCTGGATGGTGTTGAAGGTGCTGGAGAAGTCGAAGAACATGACATGGACAGCAGTGTTAGGTCTATCCACGGAGGAGTAGGCTTCCTGCAGCAGGTGGATGGTTGCATCATCGACCCCAACGTGGGGCTGATATTTAGCACATATTAGCTAGTTTAGCTCATCGTCTAACGAACTGACAAGACATAGTGCAATGATGATGTGCATCAGAAGGGATTTAGAAGTGCTGTGACGTTAGACTACATACATCCACTTCCTGTGAGATTAACCAGCCAAAATACGGACAGTGCCACTCCTCCATTGCTGAGCACATTGTGGTCAATTGGGGCATGAAGTAAAATTGTGTCATCAGAATTTTACTGTCATCATCAGGATTCGACGACTCTGCTGCCACCTAGCGTATAGAGTTATCAAGTGCAGCCCCCCTTTTACCGCTGCGTCGTCCCCGCATTAACACAGCAGCTGAGATATACTGATATTTAGTACTTTAGTGTTAGGCGTCAGGCCTAGATAAAATAAAATAAGCAATAAATATGCCTGTCGTTTCCAATTAATAATGACGACCCAAAGAAAGCAAATGCATTCATCATTAACAAGTCAAACAAACACATACTGTATTTGTATCTTACCTCTTCCATCTCTGTGACAGATATAAGCATCCATCCCACATTTTGTATTTTCATCAGCACTCTTTTTCTGCAAACTCATTATATTCTGCCTTTTCTACACTGTGTGTCCAGATGGTGAGGCGTCTTGCTGTCATAATGCTGTGGTAATCCCTCCTGCACATGGTGCCCTCGCTCCAGTAAACACTCTTCCTATTGTTTCCTAGACTTTCTTCATACCCCCAGCCCCTGAGATGCCACTGGGCCCATGGCCCCCAGAACTGAACAGTAAGTCAGCCTGTAACCTTTTCTACAGGTCAGGGAAGCCTAGTATTGTATTGATATGGAGATAAGTACAATATGTTGGTGCTTCTATGGGAGGGTGAGAGGTTTAAGGGTTTTTGCACAGGTGAGAATGGGAGGGAAACACTGGAAAAATATTGACTATGAATTTGAATGTCTGGCGGTCTTTCTGTCAATGGGATTTAACCATTATTAGTGTAGAAAATCAAGGAATCAGTGATGAAAAGTAGCCTAAGATCCTCCAATTCCCACTGTTTGTCACTTTAGTCAGATTCTTTATAGATCAACAATCTTTCATCATCTTTAAAAAGAAACTACTCTAGCTGCTTCTAGCTGTTGTTTATTTGAGTTTTACACTGGAAGATTTTCTTGCAAGCTTGATCCAAGGGGAAAAAAAACCCAAACATCTTCAAGCCCACAGAAAGTATTTTGTAAGCAAATATTTCTGAACAAATGATGCTCGGCATGTTATCAGTATATTTACGATGGCTCAAAGACATGGCTGTGTGGGTCTAATTAAAAATGTGAAAGGGTTAGCAGCCTGCCGCTCCTTGGCAGCTCCTGGCAGCTCTCCTGTCAGGCAGCCAGCTGTTTAGTCCTGCCCTGAATTATTGCCAGACCCACCGCCAGGCATTGTGGGATTGGCAGGGCTGGGCATAGAGCTATTGTGTTCAGCCACTGAGGGAAATGAAAAAAGAAAAAAAAAAGATGGAACACAAAGCATTCCTTCTCTTAAAGCAACATTATGTAGTAATCATCATTTTGTGTGTTTTAGTTTCTGAGTGTAACACTACTGTGGTAAATACAAAAACCCACGTCTGTAACAGTTTGTCAGAGGTAATGCAGGTGCTAACTACATCAGAACAACGTTATGTCTTGAAAGCTTGTGTCCTGAAGTAAACATGTATGTAATTGTAGTGTAACTGTGATCCTCCCCTCTCACTGACATAAGTTAAATAATGTAGAAACGTGATGTAGAAATGTAGAAAGTGACAGAGACACAATTCTCCTGTTGCAGGACATCGTGCCATCAAAATGGCATTAAAACTGTTATTTTAGCAAATGGTAAAAAAAAAAAAAAGTTGTACAATATTGCTTTTGAGTTCCCAGTAACAGTCAAGGGGGGCATATCAAGTGCTGCTGATGTGCAGAGAAGAAACTCACACTAAAGGTTTTAAATTACATTATTATTAGCGTTTCTGTTATTATGTTTAGCTTTATAATGTTGAAATGTAGTGTACATTCACTGAAATGTTTAACATTACATAACTGATGTTTTCACATCAGCAAAACACTCAATGAACACTGTGTTGTGCTTCTGATCTACTCTTGAGCAAAGTATAATATTGAGTATACATACATGGATTTGTTTTGATGAACATATGACATATCTAATATAACATGATATAAATAAAGTTATTATTATAACTAGGAGGGGGTAAAAATCTATATGATGATGATCTATAGCTGCTATGGAGGACACTGCGATCACGCACATGTAATGTTAACACCGAGCTATTCCAAAAGTATAACCCAAGGGTACACACAATGTGAATACTGGTTAACACCTTTAACACCATGCGTACCATGCATGCAGTCATTTCAGTCTGATGTGGTGAGTTGACAATAAAGAAGAAGAAAAGCGTGACATTGGGTGAAATTTTTTTTCTAGAGCTGTTTTTTTTTCTTTGTTTAGTTTTGTTTTCACTACATTATGTTCAGATATATACTACATATTATAGTTAAAAAATATATATTATTAAACAGTAATGGGCAAGTTGTTAATCTTTTCTTTAACTCTTCTGTGAATATATTTGTCAGGATGCATTATGATGATTATAATGATAATGATCTTTAAATAAATAAAGATTATCTTTCTGTATTATTGATTCAAACAGCACTATATAAGGGCTGTTGCCTATGTTAATAAAACATGATACAGTGGCTGCTTTGATGTTGCTAGAGGACAATGCCAATGTGCAATGTGTGAGCGAGTTTTCAGGGACCTTACTTGCTGTGTCTCAATTCAGGGACTGCATCCTTCGGAGGCCGCATTTTATGGCCAATTATTTCACAACACTGCGCAAAGGCTGTCCCAATTCGAAGGCTCCTCCAAATGCAGCCCACAAATGTGGCCTTCTTTTCCCTGATTTTGAAGGATGCACGGCTGCTATCCTCCATGGTCTCACATATCCCAAGATTCTTTGCGTGCCCAAAAAAGAAGAAAGAAAAAGAAAAAATGGCGACATCGCATGGCGTATTTCGTCACTTTCGCGTGCCTGGGCGGCAGAAATCGCGACGTAAAACAACTGGTGACACAACCAGGAAATGCTCCAAAGGCTAGACTGTAACATTTAACAACGGTTGACGCAGTTAACAAGGCCTCTCCGAAAGACTTGCCTTTGAAGACCGCAAAGGCACAGCAACTGATGCTCTGGCCCATGGTGATGACCGCTCATGCAGAGGGAGTGTGGGGATCCCCTGTCCTCCTCCAGGAGCTCACACACTCTCACTGTGTGCAGAGATGTGCACACTGAATATTTGCGAGCTACAGTTTCTGCCATTTCACCTCCTTTATTTTGTTGCTGATGCCAGAACTTAAACATTGAAATAATATTGGTTTTCCTCTGTCAGTTCAATCAGTCAAGTTTACAGTCAGTAAAATTCTTCTTCTTCTCCAACTTCTTCTTTCTCCTCAAAATTAAATTAAATCCTGGCCCTTTATATGCCAACCAGGTAAGTGGGGGGTGTGTTTATTTTATTTATAATTATAGCAAATTGTGGGGATGGTCAGGCGGCTTGTGCACGTGCATACAATTTTCAGGATGATTGAGATGTATGAGAAAAAGAAAACAGACGTTTGTGGGATTTTGTAAACCTGAGAAAAAGACTGTGTATGCATGTTTCCAGTGTACACAGATTTCTTCACCTAAACATACTGGTCTGTAGTGCTGTTGACACTGTATTCTAAATACATAAAAATACATAAAAGTAGTATGTATTGTATAATATCACGTTTACAAAATAACTTGCAAAAATAATCCTTTAAGGCATGGCCTAAATTGACAATAAAAACTGAAATAATAATGATAAGTAAAAATAATTGTATATCATAACTTAAAAAAATCACAACAAAAGTAATTTCAAATTTCATCAGGAATAGTGATGGTATGAGCTGAATGCACACAGAAAAAGGCAGAATACCCTGTAAAGACAGAGTTAAATCCCCTGAACATAAATGGATAATTCTCAGAATCTATGTTGTTATTAATATTAATTACATTATTACTTTATTATTAATTATATAGAGGTGACAGTCAGTGACTGCTCTTGCTGTCTGATGGTGTGATTGCTGGAACATCCCTCCTCTGTAACCTTCCACCGTCACAGGCCTCATCATCCACACTTTTACCTCCCTGGGTCTCAACCTCGTCCATTTCCCCTCCACCCCATTTTTCCCTCTTTGTTTACGTATAACTCGTTATTTCTTTTCTATAGATCTCACAGAGCTGAGCACTTGAAATGTTCCCCCCACAGCCGCCACCGCTGCTGCCATCACTGACTTCCACTGAGCTCAGCCAGATCTTTGGCTCTATGTGTTTTCCCTCTTCAAATGGCACTTTTGTGTCTCAAATTGTGTGTGGATGAGAAAACAACGCAAAAAGGAGAAAGCTAAAAGTGACAGTGTGTGCTGATATCAGCTCGCGACAACAAAGATGCTCCCCCTCCTTCTCCACCTCCAATTCCTGCTTCTTCTCCTTCCTCCTATTCTATTATCTTGTTTCTCTAAAAGGGATGCATTTGTTTGTTCTCCTTTTGTTCTGCTCTGGAGACACTTTCTCCCCCTGCTTCCCTCTCTCTCCCCGTCCTGCCTCATACTCACTCACTCCATTCTTCTTTTTGTTTTCCTCTACTCGAAGGCTCGTGGGCCAAAAGCTCATAATCATTTCAAAGGTCCTTTAAATTTATAATAAGAGTTCTGCATTGTGATAAACAACATGTCAGAGGGAGAACATCAACATGGCTTCCTGTGCACGAACATGCACATACACAAACACGTTAAAGCGCTGTGTGACCTGTCTTCTTCCCTTGTTCTCACACACCTTTCTCCTTCTGTAGTTTGAGTTTTGATGAGGAGGTGATAAGCTTGAGCAGCATTAGTGCTCATTTGTGGTCCAATCGCAGTGCAAGTGATAGTGAGAAAACACCTGACACACAAAGGGAGCAGAATGAGAGGAGCTATACTAAATGTTTCATCAGAAAGCTTGCATGATATTTATAAAAGCTCACAGGGTGTTATCGTTAAAGTCGTTGTTGGTTGTTATAGTCCATATTATGCTAATTTTCAGGTTTGTGCTTTCATTTGAACGGTCTACTAGAATAGGTTTACATGCTTTAAATGTTCAAAAACATGTTATTGTGTTGTGTGTAGTTATTTCCTGTTTTATTTTGAAGTTCTGTGCTCTTGTGTCATATTTGGCTTTTCATTTTCTCCCTTTGTCCCTTTGAAGCCTTTTTTTCTCGTCACCTGTGTTTCCTCTGTTAATTAGTCCTGTCACTTTTTTGCCAGTTTGTCTGTTTTGTGTCTCAGTCCTGTGTCTCCTGTGTCCTTAATGTTCGTTCCAGCGATCCAAGAGCTTCTTTGGTTTTTTTATTTTATTTAATTTGTTTTTTTTGTTTTTGTGTTTTTGCTCATTTTTGTTTCCACCTTCCTGCCTTTTTGTTTTGTTTAAACCGTAACAGATATGTGTCAATTCTAAAATGAGCAGTAGCCAGATGTATAAAGGATGTGTACGCCTTTTTCCCACAAATAAACTGGGATTTATGAAGGAAGAATGAGTGATGTGCTGACTCAGACAAACATCAGACCAGTGTACGTTTGTCTCTCTATTTTTTCTTTCATCCTGAATTGTGAAGGACTTTGTAAAGTCTGTTTCAATAAGAGTTCTTTCGATTAATGACATCACTGAATGAATGAATGAATGAATGAATGAATGAATGAATGCATGAATAGATGAATAGCTTCAGCAGTAACAACAGCTGTTCCAGTGCTGTTGACCCTGGCTGGTGAAACACAGTTAAACTGCATCGGTCCTCTTTCACTTCTTGTAGGTCTAGTGGGTGGCGGAGCAGGCGCAAGTATCGACATGAAAAGTTTTGAAAAATTATGTTTAAGGTCATTTCCACCCAGGTTCATAAGTACACCTGTTTCTACGATGAATCACTTTTATAAAACCAAATCAGGCGTACACACAGCTTCAAGAATCTGACCAAAAGAGTCCATGTGCACTGCATTTGTCTTTGTGCATACATTTAGTTTTAGTCGTGAATCTACACAAACTGAATGATCTGGCAACGAGTGGCTGAAGAAACTGGGTTGATGAGCTGACTGATCGATTGCAGGCGAATTGTTTGGAACAGATGTATCAGCTGAATAGCAGTCAGGGAGCTGGAGAGGAGCACCACGCCCACCACACAGGCACAGGGTGTTTGTGAAATCATTTACTGGCATACTATTCATACTAAGTTTGACACAGTATAGTTTAGAGTATAGCAATATATGCAGCTTTCTATAAACAATTGTCATTCAACTGATTCTGGGGTGAATGGTCTGCTGGTAATACCATACTTAAATGTTCATTTAATAGGCAATATGTGCGGAATACTGTGGCGACACATCTGTGGCCATGACAGTCACATCTGCAACAATAAAATAAGTTCAAGCCTTGTGTGATAATCTGCGTAGAGGAGTTTCTCTCTTTCCTCTGTGTATGTCTGTTCATCTCTCACATCTGTTTTTAGTTTTTTTTAGGAATTCCTCAAGTTTGACCATTTCCTTGTCTTCCTGTGGCTCCAGTCAACAAGCATTTTTGCTCCTTAGAATTAGTATCACGATGGCCAACTGAACACTTATGCATTACTTGCAGCCAAATGTGGAAGACCTGGAGTGCTTTCATGGTACCTTCCACTTATTTTTGTTACTGAAGCTGGTGTTAAACCCATCCCAGCCTCCGCTCAGTCAAGTGTGCCAAACTAGCCACGAGGTGAGCATTGTTCAGTTGAGTTAGTGCAACATGGTTGATTACCAGTGACACCCAAATCATTTCAGGTTAGTTAGTAACGATAACTCATCATTGATCTTTGCTTTCACACTGTACAGCTGTCTGCAAACATGGCATTGCAGGCAATTCAGGAGTAATGTTCTCAGTAGGACTGAGTGATTTCCTTTGGTGTGGGCTTTGGGCTTTGTAATGTTGATAAAATGATTTAAATGCACCAGAAAGCTATATAACCGAGAAAGGTAAGGGAAAACCAAAAAGCATAATATTGAATATATTGTTGGATGGGGAGACATTTTAACCTACATTTTCAAAAGTTTTTTTTTTTCTCTTCTTAATGTCCTTTTTGCCAATTCATTAAATTAATCTTTCTTTTTAACTAACCAAGACAGCACATGTAGCTGCACATTGTTCATATGCCTTGAATCTTAGCCTTTGCTCTAACTAACATTTCAGAGCTGCCTGACACTGTTTGCATGTAAACACACTGCAGAGAATCAGCCTTTTCTCTCGACAAAGATGATGTTTGTAGGAAATTGAGAAGCTCAGCCCTGGCACTGCTTCTCCCCATAAATCTTTTAGCATGTGCCTTTTGGCTAAATGACTTTGTACAGACACAATTTAACCTCGATCCCGCCCTGCAAGCTGTGAGAGTAGAGAGAGCTCGGCGGCATGGAAGAAATACACTGAGGAGGATTTTCAACTAAAGGGAGACATTTTGTCTTGGTTTGTGTCATGTTTTTGGTGGAAAGACCTTAAGAGTAGATTTTTGGCTGTGAAAAGCAGGAATAATACAACAATATACATTCAAGGTAGTCTTTCTTTCTATCTTTTTTTTTTTGAGTAGGAAATAACCCGGAGAAACGTTAAGCAAGTGATTCAGCATGTTATCATTGCCTGTATTACATTCCACTCATATGACACAGCTAATCCAACTACTGAATTGATCAAATGGCAGCTCAGTGCAAATTCAAACTGGAAAGGTTGTGGTGGAAAGGTGATGGATTGTTTCTCTGTCTTAAGTATGGATGTAAATGTTTTTGTTTTTTTCTGACAGGATTGAAGAGTTTTTGAATCACGAGCACAGGAAGCACTGAAAGATGTGGGGGAAATCTAAGGGGGACCCTCCCCAAAAAGAACAGAATAGATGTAATTTCCTATATGGTGGTTTTATAATTTTATGTGCTGATAATTTAATGAGGAAAAACTAAGTGGACGTGTTGGTGGATGTGTTTGGCCCCAGATCCTGTTTGAAATATTAAAAAGCCAAAATTGCAGAAATCGATCTCATAACTAAATCAGAGCTATATTTGATAACCACTAATTGCCAATTTAAAAGTGTTATTGTAATTTCTATTAAATACATTCATACTGCAATGTATCAAATCAGTGAGTAAAGTGGAGGTGAAAACTGTAGCTGCCCCTGTGCATTCATTTCTTTCGCTATGAAGAATCACCATGACCTGAGGCCTGTGTCTCAGAGCTAGATTATGTTAACTGCTTAGATTGGTGGCTTTGTTTACACCCCCTTTTTCACCTTTCATGAAAAGCAATAGTCTTTAATTGTTAAGGTGCATGAGTTTGAGGATGCGTATAAGGATGTGTATAGTTGAGAAAGTCCATTAAACTTCCACTTTGTAAGAAAGTACATTTTTGAGTCTCAGTCCTAACTTGTCAAATATTGACGCTTCACAATGGTGAGTGACCTGACCTACGATTCCAAAGCATCAGCATCACTGATGTGGCACAGGTACATATGATATATATTGATTGAGTTTGAAAAAAAAAAAATTCTCATACTGTAATTATATCAGACTAAAATCCACCACAGAATGAAAAGTTCTAACAAATGTACTTCTAGTACATTCCATGACCTCACACAGTTATCAGGTGCCCAGTTATGGTGGAACTGTAGTTAAAGTTAAAGTTTTAAAGATGACAATAATCAATAAAAGCTCCCACAGTTCCACCCTGCCTTTGTTTCCGTGTTGACTTCTCTCGTCCCTTCTTAAATTCTTCAATTCAACCCTTTCTTTCACTCCCTTACCAATCAACCATGAATAGTACATCCATATTTGTGTATGCCTGCATCCTTGGAAGCAAGAGCTGCTGCTTTCTCTCTTGACTGAGTGAGGGGTGTCTCACTAACTCCAATCAAACTGTCCGATACTATAAACCAAGGTAATGTTTAAACTTTTTTCAAAAACATATTTTTGGTCCGGTGCATGCAGTGCATTGTGGTTGCTCCTGTTTTCTCTGTTTGTGAAATTAAAAAAAATATATATTTATTTGTCGTACTGAATATACAGCCCCGTTTTGCTAATTCAAGACCAGATCAAGGCTCCTTGGCCTTGCTGCATTTTGTGTCAGTCCTTGACCTGAGCACTGCCTGTATTTGTACCACTGGCAATCGGCACCCCACAATTAAAGATAATGGAGTGTGTATGCACTGTATATGCAGACAAGGGTGGATATGGACACACACACATCTTCCTCCCATGAACCCTGACATGTCTTCTTCATCTGCACTCTGATTTCTAGTCATGTTGTCTGCATCTGAGACATAGATGTTGCTCTTTTTTCATAATTCACCCACTCCTCTTTATTGTGTCATTTGTTGCTCACTGCTTGTCAGAAGAGAGAAAAAAAAAAGGTAATAATATCTACCTTCATCTTTAATTCTGTCTTAAGGAATCAAGAAAGCACAAGCAGAGCTAAGATTCATCACTAGATTCAAAGGATCTGTGGAAACAAAAGGAAACTGTCGAAACCACACCCCGTAATCTGGAGAAATCTGTGGATAGGGCCAGGATGCTTATCCAAAAATGCACTCACATGTTTAGTTTTCATGTCTTGGCTTTAAAAAAAATAGTATTATTATCCAATTATTATAATATTAGACTTGATAACAATCTAATTATTGTCAAATCTAATCAGAAAATTCAATTTAAAATACAATGGTAGTTTTATGTAGATACCTCTTGAAACATCCTTCCAGAAATGTTATTTCTTACTTAACTGGGTAGTTACAGAATATGACATGACATCCAAGCAGTTCCACTTGTATGATATGACATGAACAAGTTAACATAAAGGGATTCTGGCCAGGCTTTTTCTGCAATATATAGAGGCAAGGACAAAAGTGTCTGCGAGCACAGGACCAACACATTGTTGAGGTGGGACAGCTCTTTATAATAGGGCAGGATTGACAGTATTTCTGTTCCAGAAGTCCTCCAAGGTACGTCACAGTTATAATGTTCGTCTTGTAACTCTGGACCGACACACAGAAAATGTTCTCTGATCTGATGCCCCTGTAAGCAGGATAACGTCTGTGACTGTAAACACTGTTGAGAATTTTTACCTCCCGCTACAACAGTCAGCTATTTAAATAACTATTTGAACTCAGTTTATGGTGTCATCTTGCAATTGCTCTTTAGCATGTCAGATGGAACAGGTCTAATGTGTCCACAGATCCGTTGCTTTCATGCTTCCCATTCATCAGTCTATGCAAGCAGCGATTCCATGCATTCTGGTAGTGTTGCATTGTGTTTCAAGAAACGGGGCCCGCTCCTCATTTGTGTGTGTGATCCCCTGAGTATAGACACACACAGTTTGTGTCTGCGGTGTGCAGAAATATGCAGCTGGTTGCTTGTGGAGTGGCGGTGGTTCTGCGACTTCACAGGGATTCCAGTGAAAGGTTTTAATTAGCCTCTGACTCAGGTCTTGGCAGCCAGTGTGGAGATGCTTACAGAGGACCATTAATCTGCACCAACGAGGTCGGGGCCACACCCTGTGGCCCTGAAGAAACCCGGCCGTCCCAGCGATCCAGACCTCCCTATACCATATACCTCCAGTGCCATTTCTGACAGGGTCACACTGCACTTTCTCCAGCTTGTACACACACACACACAACACACACTCACACACACACAGATTCACAGACAAACACATGTCACATTGTGCACAAATTCATTTTCAAAGTAATGGGCATGACCCACACAATAACTAACTAATTAATACTTTATGTCACATACTCACCAGCTTAATCCAAATCTCTGAGGCCTCAGACTTCAGGTGTACATAGCTGGAAGGGTGTGAGAGAGGCTAATGTAAGACAGACAGGCCTGAACTCTACAATGATAAAATGCATTTTGATTACCTCTGTAGTCTATATTTGGACATATTTCAGTTTCATGATGTGGTCGAATATTAATTCTGGCTAACACGATTCAGGTCACGTTTTAAAAGCAAGGGTTGTTAAGTTATTATAAAAGCATATTTTGATACATATATGAAATATAAAAAAAAAAAAAAACATTCTGACAAGAATCTGTAACCTGTTCTTATTCTTGGAAAATTGTACTAAAACACCTCTCCCAGTCAAGCCCAGAGAAAATGAAAAGCTGCTGTTGAATCATTTCGAGTATAGGAATGGTTCTGAGCCCTTTCAAAAGGTTAGAAGCTGAATTCTTTCACCAAGCAGCCAGAAGCTCTGTAAGTGAATCAGGCATTAGTCTTTACAGTGAAACAACATCCTCTGTCCTTAGACCCTCGATGCGAGTGAGAAAAAGCTTGCCATATTTCTATGCGTCATCTGTCCACCACTCACAGTTGATAAAAAAGGGTCAAACCATTAGTTAAAACTGTTTAAGTTTGGACAGATGAAGCTACAGCAGCCCTACAGGAAAGTACACACACGCACACACACAACATTCCCTTACTGTCTTCCGGCCCCCGCCTCTTGCTCCCAACTCTGCTAGGTAATGAAGCAAATAAAAGCCAATACAGTTGCAGCCGCCTTGATTTTTCCCCTCCCAGCCGACACCTAGCCGACTGCCAGCCGGCTCCCATTCAGTTCCCTGCCACTGGGAGTCCCCCCTCCTCCTGGGGGTTTGCCTAAATTCCACTGTAGACTCGCCCATTGATTCAATTGCAGAGTGTCACCATGAGATGGTGTATCCCTCACAAAAAACATATACAGCATATATACCTTTATATACTTTAAACCACAGTCATATTATTCCATCCATTACATCTAAGTAGCAAATATTACACTTTTATCCCACTACATGGGGGCTGGGAGAGCTGTTAGGATGTCCATTGACTAAGTGAAAAGAGATGCACTGTGATGCTAATGATGTGTTTGGCCTCTGTCATCTGCCATGATAAGCAAAGGGCGTTTGTGCACACACTTTGATGAACTGATTACATCTCTGTTATCATCCGCCACTGTGTGAGGAATTTCTGCTTTAACGTGTCACCTGAGTGTTATAATTAATGCGTCCTGTAACCACCCACGCCCAGTGAAGTATTCAAACCAAATACTTCAAATACAAATATGATCAGAGATAGAGCATATTCAAAGATTATCTACCATATCATGAGGTCATCAATATCATGTTTCAGCTTTCTGTTTTTTTGACAGTACTACACAAAAGTGACAGTAATATGACCGGGAATGAATTATTCAACAACAATGGGACAACTTGTTTGTTATCGTAGTTATATGAATTTAATTTCTCAACCTGTTAGATTCCTGATTAGGCCATGCAGTCAGTTGTGTGCGTAAATCTGAGAGCGAACTTTGTTTATCAGCGAAACAGTTGTTTTTGTGATTAAACACATAATAAGTAGAATATTTCTTTGGGTAAAAACATGTTGTGGATTTTGGAAATGATGCAAACAAAAAAATCAGCTTCAATCCACATTTGTTGGCATTTGGCCTTTCAAAAATGACATATTCACTGTGGCAAAAAAAATAAAATATGCATGCACCTGACAGCGTGGTCTAGCAGTAATCTCATAGCATGAACAATTACTACAGTAACAAACGAGAAAATGTCTCTTGCACTATAATAGTTTGTCCCGGTACCACTGCAGACACTGTTAGCCCAGTCAGTCCCAAGACGAGTGCTGCGCACTGTTAAATCATAAATTCCCGGCCATATTACTTTAATTTTCATGAAGCTCTGTTGAAAAACAAAAAGCTGAAGCATAATATTGATGACCTCATAATATGGTAGCCTCATAATATAATATATACATTAAATATACTCTGTGGGAATAACGCTCTCTCACACACGTCAAATACTGTTTGCCCATGATACAGTAAGAAAAGCTGACTTCATGCTAAGCAATGTTGTTTCCACTCGTCACGTGGTATATATGGCAATACAGCTTGTGCTCCCTTTTGTGACTTTCAGCCCTTGTATAACTTTGCTTATCCTTGTGACTCATTTTCTATATCTCATCATTCCCAGAGCCTGTGCAACTCCAACGTTTTTCTTAATTATTTACATGAGGTGTGAGGTGTGATGTTGATGAATTGATATGTTATTTTGTTATCACCAAACTTTCCAGACCACTGACCTTGAAGTCAGACGTGGACCTTTGCGTTATGTGTTTTATAAAAAACCTACAGTATCCGTGTCTGTGCTATTGCTTCCATTATGAATCCCAACATGCATTGCCCAGTGCTGAGTGAAATTATTTTATGGTCAGGACTGGAAAAGCCCCCCAACCCATGGAAGCAGAATGTCGATGAAAATTCACTGTGCATTGTTATGACAGTGTTTCAGGTGGATTTCTTCCCCCGCCTGAGCAGATGAGTAATCTGGCAGACTGAGGCACAGAGCCATTAGCATACTTATGAACTTTCACACTGTCTTAATTCTCAAATTAAACACCTGCCTCATTCTGCTGCTGAGGTGTTTCTGTACACCATGTCTCTCTCCCTCTCTTTCATAACTTTTTCCTCTGTTTTCGACTTCTCTTTGTCCTCTCTACCACCATTATTATTATTTTTTTTTCAAATAGAGGTAGGGAGGTTATGAGTTGAGTTCATGAAGATGAACTGTTTGTAAAAAAATATATGTATTTAGAGAACAAACATGAATAGTAATTTAAAGATGTAAAATCTAGCAAAAGCCAACCATTTTTGTTTGATTTGCCAATTTTTCTGCATTTTCTGGATTTAACTCTAATCTATTTGTCCAACATATCAATAATGGTGAAAGATGCCTGATCGCCCATCACGAGTTCCTATAGCTCAAGGTGTGTTGGTCAAATTGCTCATTCTTTTGAACACAATGACATGGTGGACATTTTTGGTTGATTTATCAAATCATCAAATAGATTTTTATTGTTACTACCTTCATGAACACAACTATATTCTGTTGCCCTTTCCCCCAGTCTTTTGGGAAAATTAAACAAGATAGTCAATGAACGATTTAACCAGTTGACACACAATAAACCTGCAGCTTCCTGGTCCTATGGAGTTCTAAAGGCCCCCACACACCGCCCAGACGTCCAACTGCCTTATCCGACCACTCTCCAACCACTCCGTTGCCTCTTGTCTGACCCGTTCGGCAGAAATGTTGCACTGAAACACACCACTTCGACGTGCTGCCAGCTCCACAGTAGCGTGTACTTGTGTATTTGCTGTGTATTTGTATTTACTAAACATGCAGCGAGGCATTACCAAACGAACACAGATTAATTCGTCCTGAACGGACATAACAGCTAGTCTCATGCCAGTACTGCAAAACATGAAAACGGGGAATGACGGAATGGAGTGCATAGAAAAACAAAGCGCACACAGTATTCCGCCCCTCCCACACACTGCGCTGATTCGCTAGCACACCGCCAATCGAAGGCACACAACCAATCAGAGAATCAAATGGCTCAGACGTCCGACAGCCCTCCTCCTCAGACTTCGCATGCTGAGTCGGAGCAGACAGCGTCCGAACGGCTCCAAAAGCTTCCGATGCAGCTGAACACACCGAACAGAAATGTTCTCGACCTCGTCCAAGTCTCCTCAAACGCTTCAGACGTCCAACGGTTGGGCCAGTGTGTTCCTGCCTTTACCTGGCTTTAACATCCACTGTCTGAGATCCTGCAAGTAAACAGCTAAACACCTGTCAATTCACACCTGACATTAACATATGTCTGGAGTCACAGGGTTGCTAAACCAAACCAAGTTTGAGAAACAACAAAAACAAAACAAACTATTTAAAAGAGTGTAGTGTGGTGTATTCTCACAGTCTGGGGAGTGAAGCTGCTGTGCAGTCTGCTGGTACAGCAGCAGATACTCCTGTATCTGTTGTCAGATGGCAGCAGGGTGAACAGACTGCGTCTGGGTGGGTGTTGTCTTTTGTATCTTGGACATCTCACTTCACTGAAGTCACTGATGCGCTGTAGATGATACCAGTGATGTTCTAGTGGTTTGGATCAGCTTCAGTAGAGCCATCCTGTCCTGGGCCGTGATGAACCAGACAATTTCTGATGTTTCCAGTCAGGATGCTTTCTATTGCTCCTCTGTAAAAGTTGATCAGAATTTGGCTCCAGAATCTAGCAGGGTGCAACAACCACGATGGGCTTTTGTGACACTGATTACCAGGAACCTTAAACTGTTTACCTGCTGCATCTCAGCTCCACTGTTATAAACAGTAGTGTGTGTCTTTACCTCCTTTATTCTAAAATCATCAAATTGCTGATGTTGAGCAGTAGACACTCATCTGTGTGCCACTCTGCTAGGATCTTGATTTCCAACTGATATGACCTCTCATCGTTGTTCATAATGTGACTGATGATGGTGGCGTTGTCCTCATACTTCTCAATAGAGTTCTCTTGATGTCTGGGAGTGCAGTCATGGATGTACAGTGTGAACAGGAGAGGGCTGAGCACACAACCCCTGAGAGCTCCGGCAGCTGTGATTCTAAGCTCAGACCTTCTCCTGTAAAATGCTGTTGTGTTTTATTTCCTCAGATAAACAGTAACTTTCTTTGCACCAAAGAAAAAAAGAGACAAACACAAGCTCTCACCAAGTCCTCCTTGTCTGTCCACAGTCTCATGAGGGTGCATCCTTTTCTCTTCCTCTTAATTCTCCTCTCTTCCTGTTTGCATTGACATTCACATACAAACATATTGTACTGATGCAGCAAGAAAATGACATCACAGAATATTTATGATGCAGTGTCAAAAGTGTAGGAGGAGTTTGAGGAATATCCAATGAAAACTGCTTTACCGCTTAGCAATGTGGAATCACTGTGGAGCCCACTACAATGTAGGCAAAATTGTAGCTGACTTGGCATTATAACTTCGTTGTCTTGACATGTCCCCCTGGTTCTTGCTTTCTGTCTCTCTCTCTCTCTCTCTTTATTTGTGCTGTCAACCAAAAGTTTCACTTCGCAACATGAGTATATATAATACAATCAAAGGTAGGAAGAAGGGGGATAATCCATATCAATTTGTAACATCATTCTAATTGCATATTGTGTTACTGTGACCAATGCAGGCAACTTAACTCTCACCTGACCCTGGCTGTTTGCTGACAAAAAAAAATGTATATTCACCTATGGCTACTGTTGGCAACTATGGCAGAAATTCTTAAGGGTCTGATATGAAATTTAAAAGTGGCTTCAGCGTCGCAAATTCATCCTGCATCACCTATGGGCTAAGCACTAACGTAGGCGAGGAAGTCCAATATCCAGTTGCAAAGTGTGGTACTCAAGCACATAGGGTGAAGTTTTCCATCACCATCATGGGTGAGATTGTACTGAATGCTAAGCTGAAGTAAACAGCAGTAAGTGTTTTAAAAAGTTGCCCTAAAAACATGCTGCTATTCATCGTGTCACAGCAGGGGGGCGAGTGTGGAGGAGCCTTGTTGTTATCAGAACAAACGTGCACCGAGTGACATCCAAACAGTTTGTACCAATCAACGGCCTAAGTAGACCTACATTAAATAGAAGTTTTTGCATCACAATCAGTGTGTTTACTGGAGGGATGTGAGCCCAGAGAGTCTCTCTCTCTCTCTCTCTCTCTCTCTCTCTCTCTGCAGAGCACGGGTGAGTTGACGGGATTGGGTTGTTCTCTCGAAGTATAAAATGCATTTGATGAAAAAGTAAGTTGTAGTCCCTTTACGCTACACAAAAAAAACTATTTTATGGTGGAGTCCCTCAGCCTGGTGAAAGAAGCTGCTTGTAGTCTGGTGGAACAGTTTTGCCAGTCGGCAGCAGGTTGAACAGGTTGTCCTTTAGTGTTATTCTGGGCCCTGTGCAGACATCTTAACATCTGTTGATCAAGTTAGTAATTGTTTCAGAACCAATGTTTATGATTATTATTATTATTATTATTATTTATTTACAAATGCTTTGATTTCAGGATTGCAATCTTATTTATTAGAGAAAACAAAATGAAAAACAGACAATAACTGATTGACTCCATGCATCTTTTGAATGTTTGATTTTGGCTGCGTAAATTTTATAACTTGTCAGAAATATCACAAATGTTGTCTTATGCTCTGCTGGTTCAACTTCATATACACAGACTGTCAAAATGTCACACTTCTTTCAGTTCACTTGTCACAGATGTCAAAATTATCTTCAGCACCATACCTAAAACATTTATACCTGCTGTCCCATGTGTATCCCATATCTCCATGGTGACTGTTAAATACTGCAACATAAAATACGGTCAACAAAAGCTGACATTAAAGAACCAGAGCAATGTGCCCACTACTAATGATTTGTCAAATGACTGCTTTCACTTTTTCTTGTACATATTCAGTCAATGATTTTGTCCAAACCAGCTGTTAGAAAGGCACATAATTAGGGATCCATGTTACCAGACTGTATCTGTGATGATTCTACTTCTCTTCTTCTTGAGCCCTAAAAATATCAGAATCAAATCAAATAAACTTTATTTATAGAGCACTTTTCATACAGTGACATGTAGCACAAAGTGCTTTACACAAGAAAGATAAACCAATATAGAAGAAAGCACCTCCCTCCCACCTTCCATACTATATACACGCACGCACACACACACACACACACACACACACACACACACACACACACACACGTCCACACCGGGAGGAGTCACAGTCTGTGCCACGGGGGCACCAGTGCCCAGGCCCCCCGACCCTGACAGACAACATCTGGCCGGGCCGAAGGGACCCAGGGACAGGGCCCCAGCAGCAACCCCGACATAGCTCCCAGTGTGGAGGACCCCCCTGAGGAAACTCTGGAGTTTAAACCTTAAAAAATGATAAAAAAGAAAGACATAAGATAAGATAAAAACCCTGACAAAAGATAGGTAAATGGAGTGAACAGTTAAAAGGATAAAAATATATAAAGAACGACAACATAAAATACAATAGAACCACATAAGAATGGAATAAGAATTTAAGATATTAGTTAAAAGCCTGATTAAAAAGATGTGTCTTTAACCTTCCCTTAAAAATATCAACAGTCTCTGCAGACCTGAGGTTCTCCGGCAGGCTGTTCCACAAGCGGGGGCCATAGTGGCTAAATGCCGCCTCACCGTGGGTTTTAGTTCTTGGTTTTGGTATGGATAAAAGGCCAGTGCCGGAGGACATCAGGGACCGCGAGGGCTGATGGTAAAAGCAGGTCAGATAAGTAGGAGGGCGCAAGGCCATTAAGACATTTAAAAACCAGTAAAAGAAAATTAAAGTCGATCCTGAAGCGGACGGGGAGCCAATGCAGT
>CAEMYA010000202.1:467525-553227 GCA_903131615.1 Diplodus sargus
CTCCGGCAGGCTGTTCCACAAGCGGGGGCCGTAGTGGCTAAATGCCGCCTCACCGTTGGTTTTAGTTCTTGGTTTTGGTATGGATAAAAGGCCAGTGCCGGAGGACCTCGGGGACCGCGAGGGCTGATGGTAAAAGCAGGTCAGATAAGTAGGAGGGCGCAAGGCCATTAAGACATTTAAAAACCAGTAAAAGAAAATTAAAGTCGATCCTGAAGCGGACGGGGAGCCAATGCAGTGACTTGGTCACTGGTGTAATGTGCTCCCGCCCTCTGGTCCTCGTTAGCACGCGCGCGGCTGAATTTTGTAATAATTGGAGATTTAGAGTACTCTTTTTTGGAAGACCAGAGAGCAGGGCATTACAATAATCTAAGCGACAGGAGATAAAAGCATGCATTAGCACCTCCGTACCGGCCTGGGAGAGAAACGGGCGGACTCTGGCTATGTTCTTAAGATGATAAAAACCTATTTTTGTCATATATTTCTGACATGTGGAATAAAATTCAGCTCAGAATCAAAAATCACGCCCAGATTTTTTACTGATTGTGTTGGTTTAAGATCTTGTAGTTTTGGAAAAAGCTTCTCTCTCTGGCCTTCAGGACCTATAACTAAAACCTCAGTTTTGTCCTGGTTGAGCTGTAGAATGGTAACAGCTACAGTTCAAAACTTGGCAGATAGGTTGGAAACCTCACTAAGTACACACACCCCAAAAAAAGGGGCTTAACAAAAAGAAACCGAAAAAAAAAACCAACAACAGCAATGTAGACCAGTTTGAGAGTGTTTGTGGTACTTAAGGTTATTTTATTGTATCATAATATTGATATACGGCACCAGAAATTAAATAGATTCTATTATTTGCTAACTGGTGCCCACCAACACATAATTTCTGAGTAACCTGATTAATCAAGTCCTTGCCTACTCTTCAAGCTTTTAAAGCGTTGTTCTCTGAAACTGTTCACTGTACTTGGACACCATCAGTTACCACTTGCAGCTATTTTCACATGCTATTCTATTGTTAATCCTCATCAGTAGCTATGGTCTACATTCCCTGACTAGTTTGTCCTCAACCAAACTCAGCCCTCTCTCTCAGCACCCCTCTATGAGGGATGACTGTTAATAATATTAATGGTATTTATTAAGCCATTTGTATATTTCTTTATTTCTGATTTTGGAACGTTCAGTCCTCCATACCCCTCCACTCCGAGCTGCCATACATAATCCATTCTTTAATCATTATCTGTCCCTTCTCTTTTTTTTTCTCTCCATGTTTTAAAAATCAGTGTATTTGTCTGCTGTCTATTAGATCCCTGGTAATTAAAGGAAAGGTCACACAGAGCAGCAGAGATGCCACAGGGAGAAACTTCATGTCATGAGATAACACGGACACACATTAAGATGCTGGGACATATACTGTATGTTTTCCTGTGTATCCCCATCCAGCCTGTGACCTTTTCCTTCATATACTCCTTATGGAATTCAGCAAAGAGTTGTAGTTCCCAATGATAGTCGAAATGTTACGTACAGTTTAGCACTGCTTTGTTGTGAGTGGTAATTGGTAAATATGATCAAGCTTACAAGCTGAACTAAGATGGTGACTATGATAAACATCATACCTGCTAACAACATAAATACATTGCCCTTGTGAGCTTGTTAGCATGGAGAAGTTGAGGGCCAGTTCACTCAACAATCTAAATAACATATTTTCCTCGGGGACAGCCTTCAATTCCGACACCCCTCCATTGCAAAACCCCTCCATTACGAAACCCCCCCACTCCAAAAGTGGGTTAAGGTTAGGGTTAGTTCAGAGTGGGGGGGTTTCGGAATGGAGGAGTTTCCCCAATAGCCTTTTCAGAATAGTGGGGTCTTTGAAAAAAAGAAATTACGATGAATTGAAGTCTATGTTCGGAACAGCGGGGGTTTCGGAAAGGCGGGGTGTAACCGAAGGCCCCGACAGCAGCATGCCCGAGGACTGCGAGGGCCCATTCATAGCTGCTTGCAGCTTTCATTTGAATTGTTATTGAAGTGCCACCATAACATTAGATGATGCAACTAGATGACTGAACAAGGCGATGGACATTACTGAATAGAAAACCGCAAACGTCATTGTTGGTGATCATTTGGTCACATTCATTTCACTGGATGTTAGGAAGTACTCAATCTCACATTCAAATTTGGCCAGTGGCCCCTCGCAGCACTGCAGCGAGGTGAACTAAAGAATGTGTTTCCTGTTTTGATGTGACCTGTCTAACCCTGGCGCACTTGCAGGTTATGGGCTAATAAATAAATATGTTTTTTTAAGGTTATTAGGTTTGGTATTTATGATGACTAGACTCATCTGACACCATGCCGTACATTCATTGTTTTATTTTTGAATGGAAAATAATACCTTTATACTAATACTTTGCTGCCAAATGTGGCATACATTATCTGAAGTGAACTGTGGAAGCATGTCAAGCTAGAGCAGCAATGAATTTAATAAGAGCACTTCAACATGCTCTGATCCACTCATTTAAAAAGCCATTACGAGCTGTTTGGCTAATCAGTTGATTAGGCCCGAACTATAACACTCTATTTATCAAGTGTCCAAGGCTCCCAGCTCACCTCACGCTCTGCTTCCATCTGATCCTGGCGCATGGTTCTGCTGTTTGGCAAGAAAAGGCCTATAAATAAAGAGAGGCCTGCACAAAAGAATGTGTTAATTACTAATTAGAGAGAGAGGGACCAACTGAGTGTTTGCTGGAAAGCTACACTGCATTTGTGTGTGTGTGTGTGTGTGTGTGTGTGTGTGTGTGTGTGTGTGTGTGTGTGTGTGTGGAGTGGGGTCCGTACTCAGCGCTTGTTCTATTTTGAGCCATACATTAATGGTGCCATTAGGATAAAACAATTCAAATCAGACCGAGGAGTCGAGGGGACATTGAATGATTGTACTTTCAAAAGTTACTTTCTGACCTGTACACTATTGTAGACCCTTCGCTCTGCAACTTGCAATGTACTCAAATACAAAACAATGTTACTAGGCCAGCTTGCATCTTTATATCTCTTGAAACTCTCACTAACATTAAAAAAAACAGCCACTCTCAATCAATTTCTTCCGTCACTGTCCTCTTTCGTCTTTTTGTCTGGTTGGTTATGTGTACAGAAGCTGCTGAGCCCAGATCCCCTGCCCGACTGTCCCCCTCTAGCTTTTTTGCCCATACCGGTGCCAGTCCTTACCAGCATTTGCTGCTATGGGCCTGGAAACCTCTCCACCTCTCCTGGTGGTCCAAAGCTCCTGTGCTAACAGTGTACTTCAAGCTCCGAGTCTGGTTCTGGCAGGATCAGCTAGCAACATGGCTAACGGATCAAGCTAGCCAACGGCAGCGTCAGTTAGCAGCAAGTAAAGCGACCTGTCCATCACATAACTCCATAAATCACAGAGAGATGGAGGCAGAGCCGTTGGTTGACATCAGTGGGAAAACCAGAACACATTGTATCCATAAAATATGATTCAGTCTCACAGACATAGTTGATGGTGTGCGACTTAGTGGCATACAGTGTTACACACACACAGATTTTACCCATTTAGCCAAATTACGTACAATAACAGGAGTTTTGGGCGAAGAGCGGGAATTACCTCGGACATCATTCTCCCTATTATGAGTCAGTGTACTTTCAAAATGAATTTGAAGCTGTCTTTTTGAGGTAAAATAATTACATACTGTTGCTTTAAGTTAACCAATTCCTGAACATAGCATCATAATCGCCATCCACTACTTATACGTCTATTTTAGTGTCACTACCCTGCAAACCCAAGCTCTGGAATCCACAGCTGCTGATACCAACATAATTATATCCTATATTTTTTTAACAATATTTTGGCCCACATATGTATTCACCTTCAGTTCACATGCAAGCAACTTTTCAAACAACTGCTGAAAAATACCTAAACTGCTGAATATGGTAAATAAGCCTTCACTCAGTTAACATGGAGGATATTAGTGTCATATAAAAAGCAGGTCTTCTCATGCTCACTTCTCAACCTGCCATTAAGCACTGGAAATATTGCCATAGCTGGGCCTCCCTTCTCTTTCTCTTCATCTAAAAAGATTGTTTTCATAATATTAAATAATAATGGCTGTTTGCAGCTGCCGTCTCACCTCCATAATGGGGATGCAGAAGTGATAGAAAAGTGGATGAATTAAACTTTAAAGAGACAGCAGAGGAAATTTAGAGGTGTCTATTAAAAATCACATTTAAAGGAAATGGAGGAGGGGGAGTAAAAGTGTAGGAAAAAAGACATAGGTTTGAAATAATAGGTTTGCAGGGTTTCTTCCCTTACTTTGCACTCTCCTGGTAGGCTGACTGGGTGCCAGTTTGGCAAGGCCTCGTCATTAATGATGGCATATGCAGCCGGCTGGTCCCTCAGAGTAATGCAAACTTCTGCAGACTTCTCCCCAGACTCAACCCTCCTCCCCCTGACCCACCCGCCCGCCTTCCTCTCACTGATGTTAAAAGAAATCTTTATTGTCAGTCACATATCCTATTCACTTTGTTCACCTGCACTGACAACCCTGAGCTGTGTGTGAGAGAGTGTGTACTGGTTAGTGTATGCTATCCGCGTGTGTGTGGGGGTTTCGCATGAACGGAAGAAGCTGTGAGGATGCAGCGGGTTTGTATGTTGCTGTGTGTACTATATGTGTGTGTGCCCACTGCTGTAAAGTAGCCTCCACCCACGTGTTCTTCGCCTTCTTCTTCTAGATGTCGGCATCCCCGAGTTTTTAAATGCTGCCTCATTAGCTGAAAACTGCTTGAAATCTCCAAGTGAGAGGCTGGTAACGAAGTGGTGCAGGCTCCATCCTTCTATCTCCCAACGTCTGACAGGTGGGAGATAGGGGTGGGGTTGGGGTTGGGACGGCTGTTTGATTTGAGGATGAGGGGTTGACTGAGGGTGGGAGGAGAAGGAAGCAAGGGAGGAAAGGATGTGGGAGGTGGTGATGTGGAGGGCTGGGAAGAGGGGGGGGTGTCACCAGCTTTGCAGAGTCTCTCCACCCCAGAAAGCCTTCATGTGTCTTGCTGCTCCTGTGACTGCGGCACCTCGATGGGAGAAGGATGACAAGTTCCAGTAAATTATTTATCCGTCTCAGCTACCGAGTTTGCCCGGCTCTTCATTATACCTGATTGCCTCCTTAATGGTGTGAATCATTTAAAGCTGCTGGGCCAGTTGCAGAAATGGCCTCCTGAAGAAGACGGCGAGTTTCTGATCTTTCTGAGTGTAATGGGGAGGACGAGACCAAAGTCCAGACACTTTTTCTTTGAAATGAGCAGGAGAGGTGTGGTGGCCGGCTGAGATTTTAATGATGGGACTATTTTAACAGAGTCTCTATTGCAAATGTGCTAGTGACAGTTATAATCAAGAGATAGTGAATAGATACTTGTCGATTTATTAACTGCGCCCATTATGCAAATTATTTCTTTGAGCTGTGTTGCATCACTGTCAACAGTTTTTAGGAAATTTCCATTCCATGCCTTTATTTAAACTGCTTTACTCTTAAAATGTAGTATGAAAGTCTAACAGAATAGAGGCAAAATAATTGTTCTAAGTGCGGGGAGTCTAAAGTCATTGAGGAGTTGTGATTGGCAGCCGGTCAGTTGGAAAACTTCACAGTAATTGCTTTACTCCAGGTGAGGAATTGGGACCTGCTACTTGTTTGTGTAGATGGAAGTATCAAAATCCTCCGGGTGTCGAGCTAAAAAACGCCTGGCATACAATCTGTCGGCTGTCTCGTGACCCCCGACGCCAGTGCTGATAAGAGGCGCTCACGTGCGCTCGATGAGCTACCTGGGAGTGATAGAGGGAGTTTTCAGGCTGTGCATCACACAAGCAAATAGAAACTTTTGCATCTTTTCCTTATCTGCAGCTTTTTTTTCCACAGGGAGAGATAAGAGTTCATGCTTAGAAGGACTGATTATCTCCTAAAATAAACAAATATGGACAGCCATGTCTATCAAGCCATGACAAAACCTCTACCTCCACCGCTCATTTATATACAGATACTCAGTGCACTGACTCTGGGAAAGAAGAGGGGAGGCATGTTTGGATGAGTTTGGCATTGCCAAAGAACTTTAAATTGAATTCCCCTTTTGAAATGCACACACTGTGCAGTAATCAGATATGTCAAATTGCAAATTGCATCAGTTCATCTTGTTTCATAAAAAAAACAAAAAAAAAACATTTGAAAATGAATTGGATCAGAGGGTCATAGTCATCTTAATTCCTTCCAAAGTCAGGTGATTCTCATTTGCTTTGTGATAATATACCCAAGGGAATACAATTATGGAATAATTTAATTCAAATTAATGAGGTATACAGTGTCCACCTTTAGAAAAGCTGACTGCATTAAGAGCTTGTGTGAAAACAGACAGTACTAACTCTGGGATAAACAATAACATTAGTTGTTTCCATTTGTGTTATATTGTTTGTTTTTGTTTTATTTCCATAGCTAAATAGATAGAATGAAATGAAGTTGAATAAAAGTGCATGTCTCAGAGAAGCTGGCTGATTTTCAATTAACCTAACGACATACAATCCAGTGCAATCTGTTTACTGCAGTTAACTCAGGTAGGGAATAGATAACAAAAGGGATTCAACAAACAGTACAAACTGTGGCTACATAACTTCATAAATTACTGTTACCCCACAACAGTGTACTGTATATTTCAATACGTTTAAATGGAGGGCTCCTATCAGCTCTTAAAATAACCTAGCATACGTGGCTTGTCTGACTCCCATCAGGGCTGCTGGCAGCTTAAGTTCACAGTTAGAGCAATGTGACCCTCCATGTCTTCCCCCTCTGTACTGACCTTTCCCTGGGCAGGCTAATTCTTTGCTTCAACGGCCAGCAGTCGCGATGTGTAATTTAATTCAACCTGGAATGGATACAGGTATGATGACACAAGCAATTGAGGTTGATCTAAGGAGCATATGGTGAGAAATGGAGGGATTTGATTTAATTCAGTCTGCCGTCAGGACAAGAAGCTAAATCCTACATGTTTTAAGTTTGGACACCACTTTATGATGCATGTGAACAATCAAAGTGATTTTTGGATTCAATCTAAATCAAATTGCAACCAACACTGATCAGGCCAGCTGAATCTAAAGAACAACGTGGCTGAGAAGTTAAAAACTCGGAGCACCAACTAAAACAGTGGTTCCTTAACTTTTTGGGGTTCAGTGCCCCCCATCCACTGTGCCTTACCACCCTGCATCAAATAAAATGTAGGTTGATTTTCTATATTCAATTACACATAAAAGTATATTAACACTTTTTTTTATCATTATTTGTTATGTTTTGTTAAAATTTCATTATTCTATCATATCATTAGAACTAATTAAAAAGCCTGTTACTGAATGCCAAATAAGACATTTGATTCAGCTGGACAGGTGAAATATTCATGGTAAGAAATCAGAAATTAGAAACTTTGCATTGCAAACAGCAACCAATCAGAAACAGGTAGAAATTTAAGATCCAAGCCTTAATTGGTGATCACAAACAGCAGCCAAGAAATGCTGAATGAGAGGCATTCTTATTAAATGCAGTCATAAAAAAACAAAGGCACTGTAATTAAACAGTGTTACAGTGTTGTGTAACTACTTCTCATTTCGTGTTTGTTTAAAAGGTTTTCCAAAGTTTCAAAAGTCAAAAATCACCAGGAGTCCTCGAAGTTGAGTGCAGTAGGGTTTTTATTGCAGCCAGTTAAAACACAAGGTCATACACAGACAATGTCCATGAACAACAGACCTATCACTGAGCATTAGGTGTCTTTGTGGAAATACCTACCTCCTCCCATGGCCTAATAGTCTCACCCAATCCTCACTCTTCCTCAGTTCTGCTGAAACAGGTATTTTTCCTTGGAACTCCCCTCCTTCTACCTTGGAATCACAGCTGTGTCTGACACCAGTAGTTCCTTCTATCTTTCCTTGGTATTTTTAAAAAATAACTATTTGCTTTTAATAACTCTGGCCTTAGTTTTAAAAAAAAACAAAAAACAAGTCTTCTCGTGAATATCTGCTGTAACATTTAAGTGGGTTCTGTTGGCAGAAATGGAATATGACATTCATAATAATGTTCTAATTAGTGTATAATAATCTGAGAAACAAAAATGTTGTGTTTTCATTACCTTGGAATTACCTTTTTATATCTACTGAGGGAGGAGGTCCTCTTCCACAAAGTCTACCATGTTTTACAGTATTCCTAAATTGGCAAACCAAACACTGGTTGAGGCCTTTTGCATTTTTACTGACTACCAGAGAGAAGGGTAATGTGACTTAAATGTATTGATTTTCAAATTTCCAGAAACACAAAACAACATCACTTAAAAAAAAAAGTGAAAACAACAGCTTACCGATGGCCATTCAGTGCTGAGCAGTACCAAGACTGCATTAAATGTGTATTTAAAATTGCCTATGCCAAAGCTACTGGTACAAACCTCTGCCTACAAACTACATTTAATTGTCTATATGTAAAGATATGCTTTTACTTAGACTGACTTCATCACTTCCTCAATGAAATTATGTTCATTCAGTACCAACAGCCAGCGCTGCCCATCCCAGCTTCCCTCTACTCATGAAGAAGAGCAAGACCAATACGTGGTCCTACTGGGTGAATCTAACCATACATTCATGGACATTAGCAAGCTTGTCCTGTTGATGTCTACATGCTGCAGCACCACAGGCCAGGCAATGAAGCTGTTGGAAAAAAAAGGAGATTGGGAACCCTAAATGCCTGGTGAGCCACAGAGGGATACATGACCTGCAAAGCCTCCATAAGGAAACTATAGAGGCAGTGAGGAAGATGGTGACCCAGGCCAGTAGGGAGTTCCCTAACTCCCCTACGCGAGCTCCAACCTGCACTAATGGCAGACACCCCTTCTCATGTCATCCATAACACTAATATATAGATCAGAAGAGAATGTGTCAACCTACCTTATGTCCACATGGTCCTCCACTCAACCACTGGCACATTAGACCGCCAGGATTAGTTCCATCTGCAAAGATTTGCAAAGATGCTTAAACCAGTCCTTCCAGAAAAATGCAGATTTTTTTTGTGATTGTTGGCGGCACATTTTCTTAAAAAATGCGATGGAATATGTGGGATATTTATGCAATTTTATGCAATGAAATTGTGGGAACTTGCAAAAATTGTGGGGACTTGCAAAACCTGCGGTTTGATGAAAAAGAGAAAAAAAAGTGATTCCCCCAGCACCCTGTTCTCACTAGGCTACTATCTTAATGTAAAGAGTCATTTCTTATTACTTCCTATGATAAGCAAGCATACCACATCACAGAAAGTGCAGGGAATATTTAAGTTCTCATCTTGTTTTATTTCAGACCTTAATAAACACATGGCTCAAACTTACAAAATAGTGATGAGTCAAACAAGTTCTGAGGCTTTACAAAAGGGTTATGCTACAACTTCTGTAAAAATGAATAAAATGTATAAAAATATAAAATGATTGCTATAGAAAACAGACATCTTCTGTTAAAATAAGTGCTTCCAATGCACAAAGGGCAATCTCTTAATGTAACGTAAATTTACATACTACTAATATACTTACAACTGTAAGATTTTTGAAACTAGTATGATTTTTTTTTATTGGCAAATGAGACTAATTTGCGGGCTTCATCATGGCTTCATCGCGGGTTTGCTGCTTTTCGATGATGTTCACGTTGCGTAATTACGTCACTTCATAACGTTCCCATGGCAACAGGGGAAAATGGCTGCTCTTGTGTGAAGTAAACGACATTCTTCAACTTTCTGCTAAGATATATGTGACTTTTTTGCAACAAAAATGCGGGGATTATGAAATCATGCAAGCTCCACATATTTTGCGCAGAAATCTGCAATTTATGCGGCGGAGGTGCGGCATATTTGAAAAAATGTGGCCCCCGCATAAATATGTAGACTTTGGCTGATTATGCATTGAATTATGCGATCGCATAATCATGTTTTTCTGGAGGGACTGTTAAAACACATGGACCTGGGATGCAGTCTTTTCACCCCCTCCTTTATTACTCCTCCCACAGCTAGACCTCCTAGACCTCCTCCTTCCTATCACTGCCCCAGGATTGTTGAGGATGTTATGATAATGATTGAATTGCAACGTAAGGCCTGCAGGCAATTGCGCACCATCAAAGTATGTCCACTTTGATGGTGGTCCCTGAAGTCCCTGTTTCTTCCACTGACAGACTACAATTGCTATTCTATGAATCTGACAGCATTATGGACGAGATGTTAAACAATAAAATCATTTTTTAGTTTAACCAGACACAGCAGCTTACCGAAGTCACCAGACTTCATTTGTAGAACAGTCACTTTATTTGTTGTAAAACACACCTCATACAAATCTGAAAGAAAAACAACATAAAATTCACCGTGTTGGTATGTGTTTCCACTGTTCCAACAGTCACCTCTGTTTTTCCCACCATCTCCTCTCATGTCCACACTCGCTCCTTTTCTGATATTTTTTACATAAAACGCAGTGGATTAAGAAGCCTATATAGTTCAGCCAAATCACAGATGTTCATTGTTTGAACAGTGAAAAGACAAACCAAGATGGTTTGGGTGAGTTTCACTGTATTCCTTTGCAAATTAATTTACTTTGTATTAAAATATCATTATAAATAAGTCACAGCCCAGAGAGAGCTATTGCTTTCATCAAATGGTTACAGAATGGCAGTATGGAAGTTACACACACATTGAAATTTCAACAGTTTTTATTAACATGTTCATATAACATGTATAATGCTGATCTTAAATGTTTCCATTGTGCAGCAGTTCTAACAGTCGCAATTTACTCTATAAATGTGTTAATGTATTGTAGATATGATGAATATGTTTTGAAAGTATATGAATCCCAGTCTGTGCTGACTATGACTTCTTATCTCCATAAAGCCACACAACATTACCATAAATGCTTACAGTTCATGGAGCCAACATAAACAGACACTAGAGGAAATGTTTTCAGACAGATCACTCCAGACTTGTTCATTTCTAGACTGAAGTGTGTGTCCTCACAGTAACACAATGGTGTGTGGCCACAAGGCAAACAGTAACAAACAGACTTTATCCATGAATGACTGAATTGTCTTGGCATGTGCTAAGAGCCCTCAACATGACAGGAGGAAGTGATTGTTATTGCTGCTTCTTTATAACTATGAGTTTAAAAACAAGTGTAAATGAAGCGCAGACTGCAAGGATCACCTTCAAACAAACACTGTTCTCTTTGTGGGCTGAGTGTAGTACTTGGAAGATACAGATCCTTCTCTTTCATTTTTATGGACAAGTTATTTTTTAGGATGGCTGTGATTACAAGACAGGAGGAAATTAATTTTCCTCAAGATGACATTGCCTGGTGAGGATTTTTTTATGAGTTTGGGTCATTTGGGGATCAAATTGAACTATAAAGTAACATGTTTAGCTCTATATATTGTTCAATTTGCACCAAAAAGCAGATATTCTGACACTCTCAAACCATTTTGAAACCAGACTTTGGTTGGTATCTGATGTTTATTAAAAGCCAGATCTTCAGGAATAATTGTTATGAACTGAACTATATCACCAGAAAGTAAGTTAGAAAAATGTTCTCGAGCTTGATCATGTCACGTGACCTTCATCATCAGATGCTAGTTATTGTGGATTCTTAGAAGGTCAGATTTTCTATTTAGTCTGCACATTTTAAGCACTTCTCATCTGTTTTAGCATAAAAGATATCCATTTAAGATAATGCTCTAAAACAGCTACTCAAAAAGCTTGTGGGGTTGTTTCAAAAGTACTTTTTATATTAATTAAATTAAAAGTAAAAATAATTCTATTAGTCTGAAAGGTAGATAAGCAGTATTTCACCTTGATCTCTGGGGGAAAATGTCCAGACTGCTATGCCTTGTTAATACACCTGTCACCATAACCGACAACTACAAGTAAAACAAATACAAATATCCTACTTCTTTGAAAAGTCTTGATATGCACAACTTTTGGTTTTATTTGCCAAGGTTTTAGTATATCTGTTGATACTTTCAAGTTGTTTTATTGCAATATTTCTTAATAATTACTTACTTGAAACGTGACAGATGTGACGTTAATAACAGAAAATTGTCACAGAGCTCTGACCTTAAATAAAAATCAGACAATGACCTTTGAACACCCCTGACCTATAGACAGATGAAAAGGGACCAGTGACTGTACCCTGATATAAAATAAGCCCATAGCAACTATGACATCTGCGATACATTATCATGATGAAGATGACGTGGACAAAGTTTGGTGGGTTCAGCTTTTATCCCTGACGTTCAGTGCGCTGTATCTTATCTATAGAGAGGAAGACTTAATAATGTGGCAGAGTCGTCCTCTGTGGGATTTGTCAAGGAACTTTCTTTGATTGCCTCCTTTCTTCTTTCTCTTTACGTCTTCTTCCCCTTTTTTCTCTGTCTCCCCTGTCCTCTTCACCTTCAAGCATGCTGTCATCCCTCCCTCTTGTCCCTCATCAGCAGTACACAGAGGGCGGGGGTGTTGTGGGGTGTTGCGATTGCCCTGTTTATGCAA
Source organism: Diplodus sargus (assembly GCA_903131615.1). Classification (NCBI taxonomy): domain Eukaryota; kingdom Metazoa; phylum Chordata; class Actinopteri; order Spariformes; family Sparidae; genus Diplodus; species Diplodus sargus. The sequence goes on from CAEMYA010000202.1 coordinate 480,101, forward strand.
TCCCCCTTGTTTTGAAGTGACAGGCTGGGGATAGATATGCAATATTAAAGAGAGGACTTATGAATTTTTGACATCTAATTAGTTGCTTCCCCGTTAACATATCGTGGCTCACGGGGGCATGGAGTGCTCCACCAGGGCCCCTATGAAGTGCAGGGCAGAAAAAAAGGGCCCACCGCCACCTCTATTGTATTCCCCTCTAATGTACGTAGTAATCATAGCACTAAGGTTAATTAATAGCCCTCTAAAGCCCTGCTTCCCTCAGAATATTTGGCCTGTGGTGTCACCTGAGCACCAATTAGAGGCTTTTTCCAGCTCCTGCTTCAAATGTTAATGGCCGCTGTTTCAGGGCCGCAGAGCGACAGGGAGGAGGTAAAGTGCTGAGGTGACTGTCGTAACATGTTATGGATGTTACACAGGCCAGCAGTGTGTCTGCACTGTGGCACAACGCCACGCAGAGGTACAGATAATTACACACACGGTGTCCATATGATGTTAATTCTACTTTATCAAAAGTTAAAGTCAAAAAAGGTCTAATGCGTGTAAAAAGTGTCCACTTTTTGTTGCCTTGTTGCACAAAATGGCCATAATTCCTCTGTTGGGGGCTGACAAGGTTGTTGATCGATGCTATTGACACAGCAATTATGTGTCCAGCTGCTAGCCCTGTGGGAACCAAATGTGTTTACCTTATGTACAGTATTTGGGTGCAACTTGTTTGTCTGTCACTCAAACATGATGGAACAAAGATGACAATGCCCACAAATAGCCATGTATCGATAAATGTTGAAAATACAATCTTGGTGTATTTAAAAAAAAAATTAAAAAAAAAGAATTAAAGCAGCCATTTATTTGGAGGACTCAGTAGAGATAGAATTAAAAAAAGAACGGTAAAATCAAAGCCAAGGGATATTCTGAAAATAAAATACTGGAGCCTACATTTCCCAAAGAAAAGAAAACATCACACACCATGACCCACTTCAAAGAAAGGCTTTTCTGTAATAAATACAAAGTCTCCAAGTTGAGATAACACAGATGACATCATTAAGACATTATCAGGGCTATTTACTCAAAACTGTAAATTAGGAGGGTATGCCTGGGAAATCCATTGTGATGAATGTTACATAAAAGCAAAGAGTTCATGGTGGTGTAGTCAGAGGCGCCAAGGCTGCTGAGCCAGTGACTCTGGTTTGAGTGTAAGCCTGAAACTAGTGGATGTGTTTAAAGAGACCTTGGGACAATCCAGCTGTGTTTGTTTTGACCAAAACATGTTTTTTTAAGCAGAAACATGATGTCTACCAAACCCTAACCAAGTGCGTTTTATGCCCTGAACCTAACCAGAGCATAATGCGTGACAGTGTCACAGGAGAGACATTTAAAACAAATTATCCGACGATGCCAGCGATTGAGTTAGGAAACCGGTTTCAGCTTTTTTCTTTCTTTTTTTTTTCTAATTGTATTTCATTTTATTTATTTATTGTGGTAAAGAGTTGAGGGTTAACTCAGAAGTCTCATAGCCTGAGGAGAAAAAAAACTGGGTAACTTTCTGTAACTTTTGCCAGACGGCTGCAGGGTTAACAGGGTGGGACGGGTGTCCTTTATGGCATTTTGCCATAACATCTGTCAGCCTGGAGTGGCTGTTCATATTTAAAGTCCTCTGTTATTCAAAGTTATTCAAAAACTTTTCGTATGAAGGAGCATAATCAGGAAATGTTTGGTTTCGACCAGGAGTAACTTAGCATGACTCATGACATAATGAAACAGAAAAATACAGCAGATATGCGAGTGTACAAAGAGGGACATTAGAGAGGAACTAAACTTCAAATCACACATTACAGGAGTAGCATGGCTCCTTTAAGAATACGGTAGTGGTTTGAGAAAGAGGGCAGCTAGCAACAACTTTGCTGCTTGGCTGTAACTTAAATGTACAGTGAAGGCTACATTTGTCAACAAGGCTGCAGCTTATGAAGACCAAGCCTAAGTCTCTCATGAGCTGTTTCATTACTGCTAGTAAAAGAGAAGGGGTTCAGAACAAACAACTTCAGCCCAGGAGGAAAACACACGTCTCCTCTCATCCCAGACAATGGTCTGGACACAGAGCAGGAAAAGGCTAACACAAAGATTCAAAGATTCAGTAAGAGGCTAGTAAACTACTGAGACCTTGGCACACAGAGATTTTCAAAAATGCCTCTCTCTCAGGTTTCCTGCACAGACCAGCTCAATTATGGGAGAGAAGGGGTCATCATGGGTTTGCCGTGGTTGTGGACAACACCGCAGCCTGCTTGGAGGCAGGGCGGGCATACTTTGGCCTTACTCCAGAGAGGGTACTTGGTGCGGTGAAAAAAAGAAAAGAAAAAAAATGCAAATCCACGCAGCGTGGCCAAAAGTGCCAGTGGAGATATGCCATTACCTCTCTGATGTGACTGATGCTCCGTAGACAGTACCAGTGACGTTCAGAGTGGTTTTATTCACCTGCTGTAGAGCCGTCCTGTCCTTTCCCATTTCTCCTCTGTAACAGTTGACAAGGACGTTGCACTGAATTTAACCTACTTAAGTTTCCTAGTCTGTTCTGTGCTGGTTTGTTTGTTTTTCTACCAGGATGGTGATTGTGTGATGAGAGCGGTGGAGCAGAGAGATGAGTCTACAGGTTTGAAGAGGACACAATGAGCTGAAAGTGGTTAAGAACTGAACTGAGCTGAATGGAACTGCATCCTTAGGTCTGCCACTATGAATGACTCTTCCTGTTACACATGATGGGGCACTTGATCCAGTGCTCATAAAAAAAAAAAATAAATAAAAAAAAACCAACAAAATGATATGTGTAGCTAAAAAAACATTTTCCTTGGCACATTTTTTTTCTGCATTTTAGTTTTCAGATGTCTGAACCATTGGGGAGACAATGATTTTAAAATAGCTTACCAGGGTACACACATGTGAATGTGTTTATAAAGAGCCAACATAGGAGCTGTAGAGGAAGACAGTGGTAAGAAGTTGCAGGGGTTACACTGTATTGGAGAAAAGTGAATGAGTAGCACTTACCATAATCAATTAACACACTGCCAGAGTGTCCATGAGCAAGATCGTCAGCAACGCTGCTGCTCAATCATCAATCATCGCCAGGAACACAGCATGAATGTGTTTTTAAAAAATTGCACAGCTGTTTCAACTTTCCCTGAGAAAATAAAGCTTAAAAGAAGGGTGCGCACACACACACACACACACACTGTCACTCACAGTTCAGCTCACAGTCCAAATAATGATGAAGTGACCAAAGGCGAGAGTGTTGTTGTGTATGTGGAGTCTCTGCACCACTTTGAACTGGAGGTGTCAGCGACTCCCTCACCCGTCTTCCTCTTCTTATCTCTGATGCGCTCCCTCTGTCTCTCTCCTCTATATGCCTGTATGTCTCCCACACGCTTTCCTTTGTTCATATTTGATTCCCATAGGTGTTGCAAGTGCAATAGGCCTGGGAGGTAGGCCGCAGTGTTGACTACTCTTGAATAGTCAAACATGCAGTATGTAAAAACAGTTAGTGCATACTGAGAATACACCTCTGCTCATAATGGAAATAGGCGCGTGTCATCATACACATATATAAATAGAGAAGAGTGTGTGACTGAGTGAAACGACGGCATGCTGATTGTAGATTGTAGTCTCTCTGTGTGTGTGTGTGTGTGAGTGTGTGTGTGACAGGATGTTATGTACAGATGATTGCAAACTCACCCAGATTTAAATCTTTTTGTATCTTCTACTGCTCTGCTGTTATATGTGCCCAGATACAATAAAAATAACGATGTTCCATGTAAAAAGGTGACAAAAATATACATTTTCAGACTTCACCAGTTATATGTAACCAGCAGAAATGATCAGCATTGACCGCACAAAGTGAAAATATAGGTAATGTGGTACAACCTGAACCAAAGTAAAGGTCCAATTAATTTTATATGCAGAGAGTATATCATCTCTCAAAGCCTGGTGGGGTAGCACACAAGGGACTGACGTAACACAAAAGGAATTGACAAATGAGAAATCTTACCTTATTATTCTTCAGTTTTCAGTTTGCTAGTTAACTGTGTGATGGGCTTTAAACTTACAAGAAAGTTAAAATAAACTTTGAGGTATCTTTGTCTGGATTAAGATTACTTTTTTTGTATATATGTCCATGTTGACAAGTGCTGGATCAAAGTCATATTAACTGGCGGAGCATTTGATCGTGCAAGCTACTTGCTTGCCTCTAAGTGTTAATAAAACATTACACCTAAAGAACAGCAGATTTACACAAATACTACTGAATTCCACATAACTTTGATGGAATATGGGTCTCTGTCTACTTTAAATGAAAAGGGGGTTAGGGATAGACCAGATTTTGTTAAAAATTAAGTTTTTTCAAGTGATATATGTCAGGTTGTGGCAAAAATGTGAGGACCCAAACACAAGAAACTCAGGAGGTGGGCAGGACTGAGAACAAAAAGTTAGCTAAAAACCACCTAGTGCAAAGTCCAAAAATAGAAAGTAGCAACTCAGAAAGTACAAATCAAAACATATTTCAAACCAGCAATGATGAGAGCTAAGCAGAAACATTAAACAAGAAAAAAAAACACAGAGATACACAGAAACAGGCCCAGGGGATGGACACAGGACAAACTGACAAAGACATCAGGGAGCACCCAGACTAAATACACACAAGGGCTGCTAAACAAACATGACACAGGTGAACACAGAAAAAAGGACAGGAAATTGGAAAGAAAGGTAAATAATATATATATATATATGAATTTAAGTATAAACCCATCTTTGAAGACAATTTAAAATTGAGCATTTTTCCAAAGTCTCAAGACTTAGTAGGCCTATAAATCCTTAATCCTGAAATTACTGTTAGCTACTGTTATTAATTATTAATTGTTCATGTATTGTATTTAACAACCTCCTTAATTACTGTATAACAAAATCTTTGACACAGCCTTATCGTTTGAATGCAATGCCCATAAAAGTGGTTAAATTATGTTATGGTGCATGGCTCGGATTTTTTGAAGGTCCCATATTATGAAAAACAAGTTTTCTCTGGTCTCTGCATATATAAGCTGGTCCTCCCTGAGCCTGCCAACTCCCAGAATGAGGAAAGCAAACGATTCCTGCATGGTTTCAGCAGCCCACCCACTGGTAAAACGGCGCTCCTACAGGTTGTTCAGATTCAGCTCCTTTCGTTACGCAACGAAAGGAGAGATTTTCATAGGCCGGCCTCCTCTGTGCCGTGATAGGAGATATCCGAGAGGGGGGCGTCCACCCCCGAGGTGACGTTCGGTGTGTCCAGGTAAGATAGCAGTGTTCCACCATGTCGTCGCTCAGAGTTAGACATGCAAATTGCTCTGTTGTTGGTTGTAAAAATCAACATCAGTGCCTATAGTCTGTCCCAGCTACAGAACAACAGAAGAGACAGTGGTTGCGACAACGTGCCGGCTGCGGTTCGTGTTAGCTTGTATGTGTGTGCTAACCACTTCGGACTGCTTCAGTTACGAGGGTCAGTACAAAGCTGGCTTTACCTCAACACTGACCCTCGTAAAAGGATCAGTCCCACCCATACCGGACCCAGCAACTGCATCCGAGCCACAGGTAAGTGTCGCCGTGTTTCGATAGTATTTACAGTTGCCTACGAGCATGGTGAAGTCAGCTGAAAATTAGCTAACTAGTTAGCACCGCTCGTTTTGCTATGCAATGGCGTTTGAAGCCAGTTTAATGTTAATATTACGATGGAGCTTGGTTGTCACAGTAAAAAGTCTGGAAACGTGCAGACTGGAGACAGAGACGATGTGATCATTGTCCAAGAGTTTGGAGACTGTGTTGGAGACAAACACAGCTTTTGCTAGCTGTGACACACTAACCTTTTGAAAGTTCTGCTGCAGCCGCAGAGTCTGTACTTCTTCAGGAGCCTCTCCTTCTGGGTCCGATTCTGGGTCAAACTGGTATGGTTGAACAACAGCATCTCGGCGAGCAACAGCGATCCATCCACTGTAAAACATTAGCGCATGCTACCGCTAGCGTAAGCAGCATCCTCTCCCTGATAGGGGCGTGTAGCAGGCAAGGCAGGCGTTGACAGACAGAGCTCATTAACATTTAAAGGCGCAGACATAGAAACAGCCTGCTCTCAGTAGAGCTCACTTGAGCGACTTTTAGACAACTGAAATTCAGGACTGCGGATGGGTTTGGGGCAATGCATTTTAAATACAGTGTTGTTGGACTTCTGAAAGCTGTGTGAAATTTATGAAAACAGTATAATATGGGACCTTTAAATAACCTCTTTGCACAAGGAAAAATGATGAAAGTGAAAGAATCCAGTCTTACCCTAGGTGCTAAACAAATAGAAGCTGCCCCACACACACTATCACAGAGAGTTCCTTGCCACAATCAATAAACTGATTATTCCTTGTGCTGGCTGGTTATTGGGTCATCAGTAGGGCTATTAATCAAGTCTATCCTGTGCTCTCAATCACACAACCTAAAGTAGGTGTGGTTAAGAAAGAGATGAAAATACAGTTCACGCACAGTTTTGGCATAAATGGAAATGAATGACCTTTGTAATATACAGTGTGAATATGATCAGTAAAACTCCCCCAAATAAATTAAGGTTTAAATATGTATTTAAATATGTATTTATCATAAAGTCACAGTGTTAACTGATAGAAGTTAGACAGAAGTTTGGGGAAAAAGTTGCAGTTCAATCAATGAACTGAGGTGGACATTGTGGATGACTACAAGTCTGGGCATTCACATCAGGTTGGACTAGATGCTTATTGGGGAGGAGAACAGCCCTCACAGCTTGAGACAAGTCACAATTGCTTATGGTAAATGGACTTGTATTTGCTTTTTCCAGTACTCAAAGCACTTTACAGTGCTTGCCACATTCACCCATTCACCCATTCATACACTGATGGCGGAAGCTGCTATGCAAGGTGCCAAATGCACATCACAATGAATTTGGGGTTCAGTACCTTGCTTAAGGGCACTTCGACACGCAGCTCAGCCCAGCCTGGGAGAGCCGGGATTCGAACCGATCACTAGATGACCTGCTTTACCCGCTGAGCCACAGCCGCCCCATGTGCTCTCTTGGCTTATAAGAGAGCAGGCAGAGGCAGCTGGCAAAACTATGGCTGCACTGTGGATGCTGAGGCACCATATGTAGTTTTCCCCATCTAGGCTGCAGCAGGAAGACCGAGCCTGTTTGATGAACATTCCTGGAGAGCCATGTTTGCCAAGAAGCCAGTTTGTTGCTGCAGCAAGCTGAAGAGGCTCGCCGCTGAGCACGGAAGCTGTCTGGTATCTTTGGTTGTTGCCAGGGTTTCATGTTGCCAGATCAGTGACCCCCCAGGCTGAATGCCTTCAGTCACCTACTGAAGACCTGAAGTCCTATTTAGAGCAGTCGGAGACCGGAAAGCCAGCTCTTGGGACTGATGGTAGCAATGGTCCAAATCATTTTATAGGTCCTTCTTTACGTGCACTTAGTACAGAGGTGCCTCCTCAGCCTCAGCTACAGGCCACAGTGCAAGTCTCCAACAGGCTTCATCCAGCCCCCTATGCGGGAGACACACAAACCATCTTGCCAGGGGGAGCAGGCTTGGTCCAGTGACACATCGCCAACTAATGTCATTGAATGAATCCCTGGTAGGCTCGGGAGCAGTGCACGCAGACAAAGAAACTGGGGGCCACCGGAGCATTGGATTAGAACTTGCCTTGCAAAAGTTTCTTCCACACCTGGAAGGTCACCATGTTGCCAAAACAGACAGCACACTTGTAGCATCATACATCAACAGGCAGGGAGGCCTTGGCTCCCCTTCCCTCTGGCACACAAGCTGTGGGTGTGGCCGTTTCCATGCCTCATATCTCTCAAGGCACATGGGCAATAGAACCAGGCAGCTGACTGGTGGGGTCTGAGTCTGGGAAATAGGAGGCTCCATACAGATGTGATGGCTAAGGTTAGGGTTAGGGTTGCAGATATCCTTGCCTCCAGTGAGTCAACCCATTGTTCTCTGTTCTTCTCCCTGAGGAGAGGCAACCCACCCCTTGGAAGATATGCTTTTGCCCATCAGTGGCCCCAACGCCTTCTGTATACATTTCCCCACTTTGGTCTCCTTCCTCTCCTCATGCAGAGGATTTGAATAGAGGAGGTGCAGCTAGTCCTGATAGCCCCAAAATTGCCTCACGTGGTCTGGTTCTCCGACATCCCACCACTGATATGTGTGACACCATGGGAAGCCCCACTCTACTTTTCACAGGATGAAGGGGCTCTGTTTCACACCTTTCCCTTGAGCAGTTGGCTTTGGGACTGGACCTTGAAAGGACAAGCCTCTTAGAAATGAGCCTACCACACATGGTGGTGCAGACCCTTCAGGGAGCTGGGGCCTTATCTACAAGGGCATCATACTCATACCTTTGGAGGTTATTTCAGTTATGGTGCAAGGCAAAACAAGTGGACCCACTTAGATGTGGGTCTCAGGTGATCATGCTTTATCTGCAGGAGCATATAGACAGGGGGAAGGCTGTATTGTTCCTTTAAATGCATGGTAGCTGTCATTAAAGCAGCTTGTGTAGGGAGGTGCAATATTTCTGAGGACTGCAGCATCTTCATTGCATATTTTCTGAAGGCTGCCAGGAGATATGCATGCCACATTGGTTAATGAGGAGCCATGCAGTTTTAGGCCAGATGGTGGAGAAGTAGTTCTACACTCCAACCAGAGGTTTTCTTGGATTTCCAACTCAATCGGGTGATTGGGCGGCTGTGGCTCAGTGGGTAGAGCAGGTCGTCTAGTGATCGGAAGGTCACCAGTTCGAATCCCGGCTCCCCCTAGTTGCATGTTGAAGTGTCCTTGAGCAAGATACTGAACCCCAAATTGCTCCTGGTGAGCAGCTGGCGCCTTGCATGGCAGCCTCCGTCATCAGTGTATGAATGTGTGTGTGAATGGGTGAATGTGGCATGTATTGTACAGCGCTTTGAGCTGTCGTTAGACTGGAAAAGCGCTATAAAAATGCAAACCATTTACCATTGAGCTTTGTTTCTTCTTTTGCCTGCAAGCAGACATAGAACTGAGACAATCTCCTCTCTGACCTGTGACAGAAATCACAAGGGGGAAAGAGAGGGAGGGATGGAGAGAAAAAGTAAAAGAAAGAAACTGCCCCTCACCTGTTGTTTGTATTCTCTTCATGTCTGTGACATATTCTATGGATAGACATTAAAACTGTTAAAAATTGATAAGATGTGGATGTGTCTACAGGTCGTTTTCAGGTCTATTTTTGCTGGAACCACATGCGTGTAGTGGTAGAAATAAGCAAGACTCTGAATCTCTTGATCATGTGAGGCAGCAGCCACGCTTGACACACGCATGAGAAGCATATGCATACAGCAGCAGCAGGTGGCATCTGGCTGTCTCACCAGCTCAGAGGTTTGTGATTATTGTCCATTGGTAAATAGTTTGTGTGGGTAGAGCACTGATTGATTTGGGGTTCAGAGACTCCTTCTGTTCTTTGCAAGGTGTCTTACAGATTCCCTGTACATTTAGCTAGGTGGTGAGATAATCGCAATATGATTGAGAACCGTAGGTTACATTGTAACCATTGTTCTCTTAGTGAAGAGACTACCTTTCCACTTCCAGATCACTCAGAATCTTGTGTCGATCACAGAAATGTTCATGCATACCCGTGCTTTATACCTATGCGTGCTAGTACACCTGGTGTGTATTAAATAATTATCCACGTCAGGTAGGGACATTCCTCGTGCATATGGAATATGCAGCTGGGTGGAGAGATACTCTCTTCACTCAGAGAACAATGGTTACAATGTAACCTACAATTCTTGATATGCTTTCGCTTTATTATAACATATTTTCAATATAATAAATTGTTAATCCATAAATGTGTTAAAAAGATTGTCAATCAAGCTCTGAACACTTTGTGTGTTACATCATGATTAACAAAGGCATGAGAAGCAGAGAAGCTGCTTTCTGATTTCCAATTGCCGCCTATTTCCTGAACACTCACCTCATCCGATGCACTTGCTTGTCTTTGCCATAATATTCTTTTTTGTAATTCCCTCGTTTTTTTTTTTTCAATTAGAGTCAATTGACCTGACAGAATTGCAGGCAATTAAGTGATTTTTGTAATGGTCCTGGGCTAATTTGCCTTGGCTTGTCAGCTGTATTTTATGTCGCCAACCCCCCACCTCGCTTACTCTCTCTGGCACATAATAGCTTATAATTTCTAAATCTTTACCCTCCGCTTCCTTCTCAATAAATCGCAATTACAGGAAGTTGTTAGAGATGCCTAAACTCCCCATCACCATCCCCACCCCCGCCGCTTTACTTTGTGCCATCAGAGATATTTTTATATTTTTATGCAATTGACAGAGCGGCAGAGAGCAGCAGAGGAAATCTATTTGTTTGCAGAGCCTTAAAGTAATCACGCTTCATGTGTGTACACTGAGTCCAAGTCTCCTGAGCTCCAGCACACGGAGAAGTTTACTTTCTCCACATTGCTCATTAGACTATGATTTTCTGGCAGCTGGTCTTTGGACGGAACATCTTTGTCTGAGGATTTTGAAGGTGTTTTATTTCCCTAAAGGCTGCATCATGCATCATCTTGAAGGTTGAGAATAGAATATATTTGACCAAAAATTATGAAGAAAGGGGAAGTTAAAGGTCAAAGAAAGTGCTCTGTTCCTTTTCAGGTCAAGTCAGTGTTTTGGAGTCTTGGCAATACAAGTCGATACCGAATTTGATGCTACTCCCTCCATCAGGCAACCCCCCCACACACACATCCACACACCCCCACCCCCATCCCAGTTTGCTACTGTTGCCTCTCATCTGTCAAACTCAAAAACGACCGCCACGCTTCAAGTGTCCTCATAAAATATGCAAATGAACTCCAAATGAAATACCTTTTTTCATCGGTCTCACTGAGCTTGAAGGCCTTCCATCAGTTCAGTATGGGACTCCATCGCCCCCCCAACACACACGCACACAAACAAAAACACAAACACACACTCACACACACATACACACACACACTAATCATCTCTGTATGTAATAACTCCAGAGGCGAGCATCTGCTTTCCTCCATAACACTTCACTGATCTCCTCTCCACCCATTCCACATTCTCCCCTCCCTTTCCCATCACAATCTGCATGTATTAGGTCATAATGAGTTAGTGGATAAAAGCAAATAGAAGCCAGGGGATGTTCTGATGACCCCCCCCCCCAAAAAAAAGAAAAAAAAGAAAATACAAATAAAAATACATAGATACTCCCACCAAATCACACCCTTACTTTGATGCCCAAATATGACTACTCAAGATAAATGGTGCAGAGTGAGTGATGAACTGAGCCCTATCAATCATATTAAGCGCTGCAGTGTTTGTTATCAGAAAGTGTGGCTGTCAACCCCGACAGCCCGCCCCAATCAAAGCCTGCAGGGGTTGAGGCAGTGGTGAGATTGCAGAGGGAGTAAAAGTTTGAGGAACACCTTAGTAACGCTGTGGACACCATTGTTGTACGTAGCAGGCCGTAGAGGAACTAAAGGAGTGGGGGTGGCTATGAGAAACAAACGAAAAATGGGTTGTAACACACATACATGAAAACAGGCTTGTGTCTGTGTGTGTGTCTGGGCGCAGAAAACCTCAGGTGGGATCAGTAGATCATCATCATGGTAACTATCACCCAACTTTCTCCATCTAAAAGTTGTAGTTATTTTAGTTAAGCGCTGTAGCAGCAGAGGTGGCTGATTGATGGATATTTTGCTGCATGACAACTCTATTTCCTCATGCAATCTCATTTCAGTAGGCATAAGTATACCGATACTGGGCCCTAATGGCTTTGCGTGCTGTGCTTAACACAGTTTGAAATGAATAACCCCACTAACAGTCTCATAGCCATTACAAGCAGGACTTAAATGATCATTTGGGAGGATGAAACCACTGATAGCATTTTTGAAATTATCGTAATATCATTTTCAGTTTGTCTAAATCATTCTAATGAGATGTGCCACTTAGCGACCATGTTGAAGCTGAAATAAGGCCCTGTGTATCAGCTGTGTCAAATGCTCTGGATGAAAACGGCTTCACAAATATGACCGCCCACTGCTTGAATAAGTGGAGTAAGCCTCAGTGTGTGTATGTGTGTGTGTGTGTGTTTGTGTGTGTGAACAGTTCCATTCATTCTAGTTGTGCCATGCAGTGATTCCTCTAACCAGCAGATCATTTTGTTGTTGCTGTTGATTGAAGCGTTTTATTTTCTAAGGATACAAGCTCTCACACACACATGCACACTCACAAATGGGCTCAGGAGAGAAAGGGAGATGGATACATACATTCAGTTAGATCAACAAATAAATTATTCAGAGCAATGTGACAGCAGATGTTTGGGAGGCCGTGATTCAGCGGTGGTCTCTGCTACAACTTTTGATCAGAAATTCAAAAACAGGCCCTGTGTGGCCAACAGACGGCTGGATGAGAGTCTGCGCCCCGGCTTCCCCTCATCCCCCACCCCTGCCACAATCTTCTCATCCCAGATATTTTGGGGCCATTTGCTGAGGGGATATACTTTGTGGCAAGGCTGCAGACCACAACCACATGCTGTTACCTTCTTCATCACAGCTATGAACAGTTGTGGATCATATCAGAGAGGAAAATATACATTGCTGGATTAGCATTAAATAATGAGGCATGGTAGTTTTACAACATAACATAACAAGATGAAAAGGAAAAACGGCTTTGCCTGTAACAGAGAGAGAAAGTAGAACAACAGTTTCAGCAAGGATACTTTATGTACTTTCTTGAGTCTTGTGAATATCGATTAATAGCACATTTGGTTTCTGATGTCAGGGGTTGGTTTCATGGTGGGTTTCTGGGGCTTGGGCAGCAGACCGAAAAGCAGCCTTGTGTAGTCAGATGTGAATGGTATCCCAGTGATTCAACATAAGTTATAACTCTGAGGTTATCATCTCATGTCAAAGAGTATTTGTGCACAAATAATAAACAATAGAGCTGCTGGAGCTCAACCAAAGGGATCTGAGACTAATGAATGCTAATGGACATGAACATCTTTGAAATCCAATGGCGCTTGAACCTTATCAATAACATGCTTGAAATGAATTGTTCATGTGTTGTGTCATTATTTGCAAAGATTCTACTTGTATGGATATGGATAAATTCCATTCTCTTCATAGTTACGCAATGAACATGTTTCAATTTTATGTAGTTTGAGCAAACTCACAGAGTCTGTAGCTCCTGTCTGAGCCTGACCCTCTAGACAGTTTTAGGTTAATTAGGAAATACTCCACACTGTCACTTTATCCTGCGGGGTGAGGAGGAAGTCAGAATGGGCTGATCAGCAAAACACGATATTTTAATATTGGATACATCTGTTTGTTCCAACCAACAGTCAACATTGCCTGATATGAAAGCATGACCACCATCTCTGCTCAACCTTAACCAAGTGTTTATTAAATGGACCATTTATTTATTCAGTTTTTTTTTCGGTCATGAAAAGAAAGACTGTGTAATTGTTTAGTGTGTTTAAACACATATAATCAGTATTTCTGTGCTTTATGTTCTGATTAAAATGTTCCTCCCCCAAAATACAAAGGGATTTGGGAAATTATTACATTGATATTTTTTATATACATTTAAACTTTGGACTTTCCACCACTCTGAAGCTACTACACATGGTATTTGCAGATATCTAGTAGCCTACCTAAATCTGCCCATGGAAAATTTTTCTTTTTCAGTAGGTATTTTAATTATGACAACCTCGAGCTAGCTAAGCCACGTTCTCTCGGGCAATCTCGGTGGACTCAACAGGGACTAGATATCATCATTGTAAAAAAATGCTCTAATGTGCCTTTCACATTTGCAGACAAAGAGTGTTTGTGTGTTTGTTTTCAGTACAATCGCTTCTGACTCGTGTAATCTGAATATTTTCTAATAATTTCAGGGCATTGAAAAGTCCAAAAGTCAAAATAAATCGACAGAAGTTCGATGTAATAATTTTCCAAATCCACAACGTGTTTTTACAAAACTAAATGTTCAGCTTAAATTCATATTTGTATGTATATATATAACAAACAAGAACACGTCTCTTCCACCATAATAATTTGTCCTGGTACCAGTGCAGATGCTGTTCGCGCAGTCAGCGGCTCAAACAAATGCTGTACACGCAGGCTTTTCCTTCCTGTTAAATGAGTAATTCCTGGTCATATTACTTTCACTTCCATGCAATACTGTTGAAAAACAAAAAGCTAAAGCATAATATTGAAGACCGCATGATGTGATAGCCTAATAATCATTAAATATATTCTGTGTGGGAATCACTCTCTCACACACGTCCAATACTGTACACCTATGGTACAGTGAGAACAACTGACTTCATGTTGAAGTGACACTTCAGCCTCCATCATCAATGCTCCACCTGGTGGATAGACAAACCATTGCAACTGGTTTCCACACATGGCGTTCACTACGTCTTCGCCGGTGATCTCATTCCAGTCACAGACTCTTCCAGGTCCAAGCACAGATCCATCACTGACGTTTCCATCACGCTTAGGGCCCTGTCATGGAGGAACAGGTTACCCTAACCCTAATTTTAAAGTGGCTGCATCTGTAATATTTCATTACAATCTCAATTGCTAGTAAGAATGAACGTAAGAAGTTTCAAGGGGAAGTTGCTTGGGTGGATACAGGAGGGAACGATTATGGGTAGAAGTGGAAAGGCTGTAGAATCATTAGCTAATTGAGCTAAGCAATAATAACAGTTAGTAGTATTCCCTCGATGAGGTCACTATCCTCGCTCTAAGAAAGAGGGCTAGCGTCCTGTTACCATGGGAAACGGCGGTTCTGGTTGAATTACTGGACACGCGACACACGAAGTAGCATCCATAATTCATGCGGTATCAAAGGGCTTGAATGAGTTAACAGCATTTATTGTATCTATCATACTGATTTAGATTTTCTTAGACTTAAAAAAAAGCCTGTCTTTCTCACAGAAATTTGGAAGCATTCTTCCATTCTTGTTTACTGTTAACTTTAAGAAGTGGCATGGTTTGTACATGGCCAATAGCAATGTGTGTGAGGTGAGGTGCCTGTGCAAGGCCAAATGGTTAGTAAAAGAAAATACCATGACCTGGAGAGAGTCCTACTTAAATAAGAGGAAACAATGCACGAGAGTGGTTGGTCAGTATTCCTTGTTTGCAAGTTATAAAGTCGGGGGCCTTCAAAGGTCCATCTTAGGACCAGATTTATTTTTGATATATGATAATGATCTCCCTCAAGTAAGTGCTAATTTCTAATGTACAATGATGTTACTAAGATTTTTACCTGTGCATAATTGGAGGAGCATGCTGCAGCCAAACAGACAGCAGACAACAGCCAAAGTGTTGGATTGGCAAGCCATTTCATTCTTGACCCCTTATGTAGACAAAACAGTTTTTTTCGTCTACCAATCCAATGGATACAAATGAGCTGCTAGCTAACTCCGATGCAATAAATACATAAAAAATCCCATCCCAGCCTGTTCACCCTGCTGCCGTCTGACCAGCAGTACAACAGTATCCACTTCTGTAACTCCATACAACAGAGCAGCTTCTTTCCTCAGGTTTGAGAATTGAACAAAAAATGAAATTAAAAAAATCCTTAGCATTAAGGGACTATTAGCATTGTGTTGTGCAACCCTGTGTTGTACAATGACAAATTTATTAACCTTGAAATTTCAACCTTGGAACATTTTTATAATTGTATTTGAAAGGCAATAGAAACATGTCCATTGTTTGTCACCGTCTCTTTAAAGCCTTCCCCCCCCCCCCTTTTTTTATGGTGTGTCTGTGCATGTGTGTGAGCGGAGGGGGTGTTGGTTACAATGGGATTTAGTCATACTTAACTCGCAATTGAGGGTCCCCCTACACTGCTTCCTTCACCCAGACACCTTTTTCATACACGAGTGAACCATTCATATTCCATCTGTTCCAGCTCTCACTCTTTGGGGACGCTGTCAATCTCCGAGACTCATGTGATGGGAATGGGGGGTGGGGGGTTATGCTGGGGGAGAGACAAAGAGAGAGAAGTCGAGGAAGTGGAAACACAGGAGAGCAAGTGAAGAAAGAGAGAGGAGGCTCGGCACCGATGCTGAACTCCTGGGACCTTTCAGAAAAGCTCATCGCACACCGGTGTCCTGCCGAGCCGCAGCCACGGAAGAGAGGACGAGCAAGGCAGTGGAAAACGGGATGAAAAGAGAGGGAATAAGTGAGTGACTGAATCAGGGAGGAGGGAAAAGTAAAAATGGAGGAAACGGAGGAGTAAAAGGAAACTGAGATTATGATCGATGGCTGAGAAAATGCCTGAGTGAAAGGGGAGAAGTGTGCTGAAGACCACTTTAACGTGATGGTAACTTTGTCACTGTTGCTGAGGAGCAAACTGCACATAGTCTGCCTGTATTTAACAGGGTATTGTTATACCTTTGGCAACATTCAAATTTGGATTTAGTAATATTCACAAATCACATCAAAAGATCAAAACTTCCAATCCACAAGTCTGTCTATCAATACTTTCTGACGTCCTTACCTTCACCTAAGCACCGTTGTTCTTTCTGAATAATGTAAAAAAAAAAAAACAGCTCAAAAGTGCATAGTATAGTATAATGCAAATTAGAGTCATTTCCTTAAACAGCTGATCCCTTATAGTTTAATGGATCTATTGTTGGACATTGTTGTCAGCAGTGAGTTTATCTAAATTAAGTGCTATAATGAGTATTTGGGGCAGTAGGACAGTGTCAGTCGAAACAAACTACAGTGTGTGTTCATGGTGATAAAGGAATATGTCACCGAGTGCAACAGTGTGGCTCACTGTGTATTATAATCAGATGCAGACAGAAATAGAGCTCCGTGACAGAGGAATAAGACTTATCAGACTCTGATACATACACAATAATTGTGGATATTCATAGGTGGTTTGGGTGTACGCATGGGATTAGTTGATGAGAAGAAAAATACAGCATTACAGCAGACCGAACTTCAGGTGTGTTTAACTGCGTTTCACAACCTCCATTAGAAAACTTTACCGAAATGATGAAAGAATACATTTCTGAAAACAATATACTATGTGGACATAAGATTAATTAGATAGACTGTGACTTCCAACGTCAGGATGCTTACACAAGTGAAATGGCTTTGTGATGGACTATGTTATGCGGGTTTATGTTTTTCATTTTACATTTGACTACATTTATTATTTTTATAAAAAATAAATGCATCTTATTTTCTCCATTTATACTATTTTCAAAATGTTTATTATTTCACTTGTCATAGAGAATTGATTGATTGATTGTTAACCTTTAAAAATGATTATATTTTTATATATATATATATATATATATAGATAGATAGATAGATAGATAGATAGCTAGATAAATAGATAGTCATATATATAGATGGGTGTTATTTGATAACAGGGCATTTACTTAGCTTTATTTTTTTATTCCTGCACTTACCACTAGCGAGACACTGATCAGAAATGAGAAAAAGGGAGAAGTAGAAGGAGAGCAGGCAGGAGGAGGAGTGTGTCAGGGAGGAAGGGAAGGAGGAGGGGTCCTGTATGGCCGTGAGGCAGCACAGAGGCGACACATCTGTCACAGTATTAACTTTCTGCTCTGTGGGGCCTGGGTGTCAACGCTAGCCGCTGGGGCCCCGACTCCAGTCATTCCGGAGCTCAGATGGAGGAACAAAACCACCTAAAACTCAGCCCTGCACAGAGCACAACCTCTGCTCTCTAAAGTGGGAGATGATACACAAATCCCTGCCTCCCCCAAAACATCCATTCTGCTTCACTAACTGTACTGTACCATCAGCTCCAGGAGAGATTGGGAGATGTGGTCATCTGACTTGGAGCAGTACCTCACAGATTAAGAATTGACCCTATCTTTACAATGATTGTAATTGAATATTGGCATGTTAATGTGTTCCGCATGACCCCTTTATCAACTGTGTGAAATTTGGGGCAGATTCAACCTTGTACAGTGAGTTACAGCAACTTCATGATTCTTCTCGAACCATTGATATTTGGTAAATTGGTAAATTGATATTTACTAAAGGCGAGGCCTTTAGTAAACGTCTTTGAGCTCTTTAACCCAATAAACTAAATAACTAAATACATTTTGTCAGGGCAATCTAGACACCTTTGTAATTAAAATTAACCAAAAGCTTTTTACACATAAAAACTCAAGCTTTTACACAATTTCAAAATGGCAAACTTCTTGTTGGGGTTGGGTCACGATGACAATAGACTTTATATGTCAAAATGTGTGTGAAAACTCGCCACCAGAGCTGCTCTTCAAAGGGCTCTCGTAGCCTATTTTCCCTCACCCAGGTGCAAAACCAGTGAAATATGTACATTTTTACCATGTATGGCACCTATAGCCCCTCAAAACAGCTAATTACTTTAGGGAAGGAAGGATGTAAGGAATGAAGTAAGGAAGGAAGGAAGGGGAATGTGTGTTTTGGACACTCTGTGGAAGGGTCAAAGTGACATCTTGTATCCACTATACAGTGCTACAGAACACTCCATAAATACGTGTTAGAAGTATATGACAACAATACAGCATCATTTTATCTAAATCAAACAATAAGATGGATGGATGTGAAATGAGATGGTTAAAGCAGTCACAGGGGCCAACACAAACAACACAACCCAATGGAAACCATCATTAAAAAGTGAAACAAGAGGATTTCTTGTGACTGAAGTCAATACATCTAACTAATGTGACGCTTGAAATTCATATATTTCCGACTTTCAGGACATAAGTGGATTCAAATTAGAATCAATACCTTGGAGGATACAGTAATCTAAGTAAAAAGTAAATACATTTGGTTTGTGTAATGATTTTTTTTCACTGGACAAACTTAAACCACACAAACACAGTGGATCCCTTGGTCCAATAAATAAGTATTTATTACCCTTTGCTCTAATCCCAGTCTCTTGTGAGCAACATTTGAGAACTAATCTCTAATGTCATTATGGTCACTTTGTCCAGGGAACAACCCTGAGTGACTCAAATCAATAGAGCTTGTTTAGCGTTCAATCTCAAAGGCTCTCTGGCCAGACAGTGGGGATTTGTTTTTCACTTTCTCCAGGGCTGAGAGGGCCTGGCAATGGCCAAACTGACCCTGGAGCCCTGTGGCTCTCAACTGGCAAAATCCTCCTGCGCTGGAGGTCCTAGACAAACACCCTAAGGGATGCCAGCGTCACCAAGCTGCTACTCTAGCACTGAGCTCCAGCTGCTGGGGTTGTTGTTTTTGTTGCATCTTCTGCCGCTGTTGTTGTTGTTGTTGAATGGAGTGGCGTCTGTCCCTCCACCTCTGTCTCCATCCCTCCCCCTTTTCCTCCCTCCCTATCTATCTCCGGCCTGCAGGGCATAAAGAAGACCCATGAATTAATGAAGATGAGCAAGGTAATTAAACGTGGTGGTGTTGGCGGCACAGATCCTGTGAGGATTTCAGAGAGACAGGAGGTCCACATGGGGCCTCGGCCTGCCTGCTTCACGATTACCCTCCTCCCTTCCTCCATCCCTCTGGTCCCCAGGTTGCATGGCACACAGATATGGCTTGATTGGCCTGCTGGGCATGGGGAGGGGGAAGGTTGGGGAAGTTGGCACCCAGGGGAGGTGGAGGGAGAGGCAGGATGGAGGGGGGTAGATTGAGCTCAGGCCTCACCTGTGGCCCCAGAGCCCCTCCCTGGATCCCTCCACTGGCAGCCAGGTCACGCTGCGTGGTCCAAACACCCCCTGCCTGGGGAGGAGAGGAGGAAAACAACAGCATGGAGGGAAGGTGGGTGTAGAGGGAAGGATGGAGGGGATAAGGGAGGTAGGGCAAGAACCATAGGAGCACTTCCAGGGATTATGGCCCCACGCTGGCCCACTGAGGTGCAGCCTTGATGGACGTCTGACTGGCAAGCACTTGCCCTTTTATAAGATGTGATGCTTGCGGACCACCTTGGTGCCACACAGCCCAACAGCTGGAGGAGGCCAGCAAACTGCAGCTTTCACTGGTCACTTATCGGGGTCTTATCATGGAAGAGCTTTTTTTTTTCTTTTATTGACAACTTTTTCTGCTCAAAACCTTTTCAGACAGTTAAAAACACCAAGAAAATACATGTTCAATTTGATTTATTTTCCCAAACACATCAATATTGTTATTGCTTTGAAAAGTAAGACCTTGACCCTGGGTGCGGTTCATGATCCACTTAATAAGGTGGCCTCCAGATCAAGTCATGTGTACTTGGGTATGGTTTACATGAAGTGTGAAGTGAAGTGTACCAAAAATATGAGCATCATAAAAAAGTTTGACCATGGTTTACCGGCAACAAAGTGACAATTAATATACTTGAATAGATTGAATTACTACACATTTAGTAAGAATCATTTAACTACATTTGAATAAAAAGAAAAAGAAAAGACATATGATTCATTAGCCCCTTTTTCATATTACTCTGGACAATAGCCAGAGATCTGATCAGAATATTGTCCACGTTTGCAGCTGATTAAAGCAGCACTAACATGAAGATACACAACGTCGACATGCCCACTCGCTCACTGTGACTTCACTCCGGACTTAGGACCAGGGAGCTGCAGGGTAAAGTCCAGGGCAAATATTGCAGAGATACAGCACGTATACAGCTTCTCTTGGTAAACTCTGGATAAATGCGGAAGTACAGTGCATGTATGAAAGGGGCTCTAGATTCTACCATAGTCATACATCATTATTCTATTTTAGGAACAGTTACATTTTGGAACTTTGAGCACAGAATTAAGTTATTTGTCATGAAAATATTTTGCAAACAGTGTGGCCTATCAACATTTCAGGAAAGGACTCAGCAATATCAAAAATACATGGAGTGTGGCTTCAAACAATTTGGACAAACTGTAATCAGTAGTTAGATACAAAATGTTGATGGTTTATTATTTATAAAGAAAATTGGGTGAAATGAACAGATGGATTTGATGATGAACCCCAAGGCAATGCCCGAAGGTGCTGTTCTGCTGGCTCTGTGATTCGTAGCATTATTAGAGGACTCAGTAGGCTCCAGAGGATGTTTATCCATAGATCTGCTCCAGCATCACCTCCCAGGAGGGATCCTCAAGCCTCCTCTGTGTTTATTTGTTATCAGCACCTTCACTGGACTAATAAGACAGGCCTTAACTTTGGTCTTGAGCCATATTCCTGCCCCAGGCACAGAAGACAAGCTCCACTTACCCCGTTAGGTCCTCCATCTCCCCAGCCGATGCCAGAACACGTGTCCTCTGGCCTCTGGGAATTTGATGCCGTGAGGCAGCAGGTAGGATGTTTTGCTCAGCCACGAGTTGCCATTGTATACACCCACAAACCCATCTGTCCATAACCTCCCTTCAAATCTTCCCCAACCCCAGTCCCCCTGCATGTCATCCCCCATGTCCCAAGATGCTGTTTGTCGTCAACGACCCTGAAGTTTGTTATGTAAACAAAAAATTTGGCCTAATTAACGAGAGGGACGTGTCTTGGGAACAGGAGGGGAGGAGCAGGTTGGAGCCAGGTGGCCTTAGTCACTCCTGCAGCCTGCCAGCATCATTTAATTTAACTACTGCATATATATATATATTTTGCTTGCATATATGAATAAACAATACACACTCGATTAACGAACCTTACCATACTCAAGGATCAAACAAAGGCAGAGTATTGTAAAACAGTGCCAATAAGAGAGAGAGATTGTGATAAAATATGGGAAAATAGAAAAAAGGAGCAGAGAAAGAAGACCAAGAAAGAAAAAAAAAACAGACAATGGCTGGAGTCCCAGCAGGGAGGGAAGGAAAACTGCCTTCATCAACAAGGGAGTGCAGAAATGCAGTGATGGGAGGTAGAAGAACAGGTGTGCTGTGGACCCCCTCATGGGACCAGCCTACCACCCCTTCAGAGAAAAAAAGAGGGACGGAGATGGGATGAGGTGATGCAGGAGAGACGGAGGAGAGGAGAGAGGGGCAGAGCTTAGCTCATTAGACAGAGTTTGCTTCTGATAACTCACCTCACCCTTGGGATGTGGCTAATCATCGCACAGGGACTGGCAGCCAGTTAGAGATGAGGTGGAGAAAAAGAGACTTATTTAGCATCCACCCCTCCTGTCTACACATCCATGAACCCACAATGCATTTTTCTGATCATCTCCAAACCAGGGCCACGAGTGGCACAGCACCGTCCAATCTAAACACATCCAGCATCAATGCAAAGATGAATCAACAGAGCTGGTGATATGATAATGATTCCAACTTTACCCTCACCATTCATGTGTTGTGGTGGAGGTGAGAGAGTCCTTCACATTATGAGTATCAATGCAGAAAAAAACATTAAAGTGAAGGTTGTGTGCCTTGCAGTGCTGGAAAAAGAATCCTGATGTAAAAGCAATAGCCCAGTGAATGTAAAATAATCTACTACAAGTAAAGGCTTAACATTATTCTTCAGAAGAAGTTAATACAGATCATCAGCAATGTTTACTTGGGAACAAAATATAGCCCTATAAAAAATGTCAGCTCAGGGTCCATTTACAAGCTTCTGGAGGAATCAATTGTATCTCACATTTGTTTATTAGTGGATGGGGTCTGCTAGGTCACACAGTACCATTGTAGGGGTTTTGACAGTAGCCTACTATTAACAGTATTTTTTATTTTTTATCTAATCTTTTCTTCGCAATTTTTTTTTTGCTGTTTGTAATATATGTTACATAATTATTTCCAACATAGTGTCTGCTTATCATCAAACATGTACTGGAATTATTACAGTAACGTAAAAACAAATGTAAACTAAAAGCAGAATAAATCAAATAAATGTTGTATTTATATCAGAGTCACAGTAATATTTAGTGACCAACAATGTTCAAGTATCAATAGAATGCAATGTCCAAGAAAATAAACATATACATGCATGGATGTAAAAAATAATACACAAATGTAAAGACAGATTTAACACTTCTTCAAACTCTAACTGTTTAAATTAAAGAAAAACAAATTAAAACACATAACCCTGATTGCATACAGCTTCACACCCTTTCATAATGGGGGCTTTAGCTGTGTTCAAAGTTAACCTATCACAGTCAAAGTCATCCCTGTAGGTATGGAGCTAAATAGCAGACACCTGGCTTCGATGAGTGAGTCTGATTAAAACCAGTTCAAAGCTGCTGTTGGATTTGCTGTAATGTTTGGGGTTAAATCATGTTGGGAGGGTCATGGTCCACACAAGGAACGTGGTGCGGTGGAAGTTACAGTGGACTTACAGATATTGTGTGTGAGCTTGTGGGGTCACTGAAGAGACCAAAAACAACATTTAATGTTCATAAATAATTTAGCTAAGGGTTATAAGTTGTGCCTATTCTTATGAAGACAATACAATAATAACACTAGGATGTGGTCTGAAACAAGATGGCAAACTTTTGTTCCACTCTCATGTAGCACATACGCCTTCTGTTTGCTCTACATTTTACAAATAGCCCTTTTAACTGAGTGATGTGACCTGGGTAGAGTTATGTGAGAGTAATGATAAGAGCTGTTCAAATTGTTTAAATGCTAAAGAGAAGTGGTTCAGTGATTCGTCTTGCAAGTCCTTTAGCACAGGAAACACGAAAAACAGTGGAGCGTACTTTATGAAATTAAAACACGATAATTCCATCTCACAATCCCTTGCGACAGCCACATTTAAATCAGAGCTTTATTTGGCCATTTGCAAAAACAATCAACTATTCACTATCCACATCCACGCCCACAAGCACAATTACTGTAAGTCACTATTTCAATGTGTTTAATTTGAAAGTTTACAGTGTTGGGACTATATGTCAAGTTTTGAGCAGAATCTTCAATTTGTCTTGCGCAAGTTTTATTTGCAGGGGAGCCATTGTAAATCACTGGAGTTGACCCCCCCTTCTTTGGGGGGATCGTGTGTCCCCCAATATTGAGAAAATGGCAATCTGTCCCCCCCAATATACAGTAGAAAACATGTCAATTATGCACTCTTTTATAAACCCTGTCAACAGATCTGTCTCGTTATTTCTTATTTATTTTCAATTTATTTCTGTTTTTAAAGGGATAGTTCGGGTTTTTTGATATGAATCTGTATGGCATCCCTGTCAGCAGTGTAGAGCATCAACACTTACTTACCCCCGACAGTGTCCTGTGCGCCGAGTTCTTGCCCGGCTTTGGTGCTGACGAAAGTAGTCCGGCAAGTTGTCTGGGGTCACGAAAATAAAGCCTTTTTTCTTCTCAAAACAAATGTGTTCAAAAGAGTGATTAATTTGCATCACAAAACCGTTGTCCACGAAAAAGTCAGACCTCATAATCGCTTGGTGCTATTTTCTCTGGATTCGTATCACTGCGCGCTGCCGCTGCTGTCAGCCTGTTTCTCTGTGTTTACTGCTCAGAAAGTAAACAACATGTGTGACTACGACACCGACGATCATGAAGACTTTAGCACAGAGCCAAGGTGGTATCTTTACGAACCCGAATACACTGACGCCGAAATTCGCCAGATGGAGTAAGAACGGGCGGAGAGAGACAGGAGGGACAGAGAAGTGGTACAGGTTGAAGTTGGAGCCACAGCTGGAGCCGTGAGAGACCGGTTGACAGACAGGTGGTGCACTTGTTTTAAGTGTCAAATAATGCCCACAGAGGTGGAGTGCTACTGCTGCCATGAATGGGATCTCATCATGCCACAGCTTATAAACTTATCACTAGCTAGCTCTCACGCTTTATTTTCGTGACCCCAGACAACTTGCCGGACTACTTTCATCAGCACCAAAGCCGGGCAAGAACTCGGCGCACAGGACGCTGTCGGGGGTAAGAAAGTGTTGATGCACTACACTGCTGACAGGGATGCCATACAGATTCATATCAAAAACCCCGAACTATCCCTTTAAGGAAAATATAAGTGTGGGAACCCCCCCTCCCAATTGTAAACTTGGTTGCGCCATCCCAAGGTATTAAACCGCTTGCCCGCCCTTGCGGTGTAACAGTATACTGTAACGGAGTGCACCTCAGTACGCTGAGTAGCTCCCCCATACATGAAAACCCATTGGTCAAGTTAGAGTGATTGACAGCCATCAAGCCAATCACAGCCATTTGACCAAACCCACTAGTCCCGGCTGCGCGGGAGCGTAAACAGTTACATCTCCCTGGCAGACAGCGAACAGGCTGGAGGTATGAAATGGTTGTTTAACTAGTTAATAATGTAGAACTGTGTCTGTAAATAACTCTGTCTTGCTTTGTGGCATGCTAGCTAATATTAAGCAAGCCAGGTGGCAAATAATTAGGCCAGGCTAGGTAAGCCAGGTAAAGTTAATGGTAACTGACAGATAGTTTTCTGGAAACATCCACTGATTTTGATATTATTCAACATGATCATGAATGCCAAAAAGGAAGAGGCAGCAGAAGATTGACATCTTTTTCAAAGTCAAGTTGTCATGTAAATGGAGTTATGTGACAGGAGTACATTCATATTCTTGCATTAATGACATGTAAGTGTTCATGTACGTAATTTAAAGCTATTTGCTGGAGCTTAAAGCTCTTTTCAATGAAGGAAATCTCCTAAATCAACTCATCCCTGTTACTGCTCTCATTTGTTACCCATACAGCTCCTCCAGGTAATGTCCAGATAAGTTCAGAATAGCAGTGCATGTGTGAAAGGGGCTACACTACTGTACATTGTACACTGTTAATTATGCACTTACTATATAGCTAAAGCAAATAAGCCAGTAACACAAGCAGAAAAATCAATGTATCAAATTAAAAGGATCATCAAGGTCAGTCATTGTTCTTCTGGTAAAATAATGGTATCTGGGTATGTAGGCAGCACAGAGACACAGGGAGAGGGAGAGGCACGGTGAAAGCAGTGGCCAGGCAGGGACATGCTCTGGGGATACAGATGATCAGGTGAGACAATGAGAACTTAAACAGCTTGATAACATTAGTTTTAACCTAGGCCTACATGTCAGCAGTAAATAAAACTAGTAACATTGGGCCTGATAGTGGCATATAGGTGAGATATAGAGCAAAACCTTTGAGATAAAAACATTGATTTTTACTTAATGGGAATTTAAAGAGAAGGTTTATCTTGATTCTGTAGGAATCCCTGCAATTTCACAGAATATTCCTTTACATGTGAATTCAAATGGTCAATGTTGTCCTCAAAACTTCTAAATGTGCGAATTTTCCTATACAAAATATCATGGAATTGTGGGAAATGTATGCCCTTGCCCATAACCAACGTAAATATATGCTACATGGTTACATTAGGTTGGTCAATTATATAAGCTCCATCACAAGTAGTTACAACTTTAAAATATAGTGCATTAACTATAGTAACTCAATAATACAGGATGAGAAAATCACTGCAGACCATTCACAACCTGGTGGCTAGCTGTTTCAACTTCTCTCCTCTGATAGTCTTTACACTTGGCAATCGTTTCACAAACTGATAAATCAGACACAAGATGCCTCACAGCAGTGCTTGTGCCATACCACCAAAATAACAAACCTCAGGATACTAAATTGACAGGTCAGTGCCACATTATTTATTTACTACCTGTTTTGGCATATACATATATATAGTATTTCTTTATAGCAGGCCTATCTTAATTGATGATTATCTACCGCAAACAACGTTTTTAATTTACCAGGCATGCCTTTGTGATGCACTATGACTGTACCATAAGTCTGTGCCAGAAAGAATGCCATTTTATTTCCACAACCAATTAAAAGTTGAAGAACTCTATTATAAAAATTCTTCTGTCTGTATCGAGGCAAAGCAGCTGGAATATTAGTTATTAATTAATATCCATTCAGCGTTGCATTCATTTGTGCAAAAGGTAAAACAAAGCATGCGGCTGTAACTGACAATGTATTCTGGTCCTGTTCCAAAGTCATCTACAAGCAAATGCTGCCCAGAGTTTAAAAATGAGTTATGTGCGAAAGTATTAAAACCTGCAAATCCCACACAGGTAACAGCTTTGATAAACTGGACAGATTTTTTATTTCTTTTTCTCTTATGGCATTATGGTATTATTTGTTTATTATTTCCCCCGTCCTCCTGAATAGAACAAAACATTTTCTATATTTATCTAAGTTACTTGCACTTGTATCATCTCAGCTCTGTGTGAGTCTGCATTTTGGTGTAATTTAATATTGAGCAAGCAAGTTTACCACTATTGCATAGCATCGAGAGCGTTGTGTACAGAATGTAGGTCTGGCTGGTAGGTCGGTATATGTGGATACCTCAAAAGGGCTCCTCACATGAGGCAGGGCAGAGGGGAGATAGGTTGAGTGAAAATTGTGTAATATTCAATGTTACATATCGTCTTCTCTCATTTCCCATTGAACTTACTTATTGGTCACTTCTTTGCTTTGGTACGGCTAAACTAGGGCTGCAAAGGATTATGTTTTATTGAATCTACACACATATCCTTCATTTCTATGTCAACAGTCCTTAGTGTGGTGTTAGCTTAGCTGGTGTTGTATTTAGTTTATGTCAGTGTTTCCTAACTAATTTTAGTTGCTGTTCCTCTCTATTAGCAGAGCAGTGAGAGGAACTAAGGTTAGGTACTTGGGAACATGCTTTAAGTCACATCCTTTGGACTGTCGTGGAAAAGTCGACCCAGTCCTTTAACAAAGAAATCCACGGTCCAGCAGCATTGACAAACTTAAACAAATTGTTCACAGGATTGTAGAGGCAACCAAGAGAAATGGGAAGGTCTCATTTTCCATGCCACATTACAGTCCACTCATATATGGCGACTAAAAAAGTGATTCATGTGTACATTTCTTCAAATTGTTACAAAGAGCACTTTTAAGCACTGTTTACATAAAAGTATTTTTTAGTACTGCATGTTATGTGTGTATATTCACTAAGACATAATCATTTTCAACCTGTTGTATTCCCAAGTCGTCATATATACATTATCACATACCTTTTAAATCAGAAGCATTATCATAATACTCCTTTTAAATATATGCTGAAATTAACTGTTCTAACAATAAATTCAGTGCAAAATATACCAATTGAAACACCCTGAACATCTAATTGTATGCTGGAAAATAAAAACCAGCACATTAATAAGATGTGTTAAACAATAGTTTTAATTACTCCTATCAATTATTCAAAATAAACTTACTGTCTTTGAAGAAGCTATAGGCAATAACACAATAATGTAATTTTCAAATAAAGAACCTTTCAAAACAGACTTTTTAGAAGTGCTCATACTCTCACATCAAGTGACAGCCTCTCAAATAGAGAATTGTCCAGCTTCTACTCTGGTGCTTAGCGGTGGTGCTGATACCTGGGACAGTGATCATAGTTTCCCCACTAAACACATCGCAACTTCGCCGGTCCCTACTGACCGGCCATCTGCTGCAGTTTAAAACAACAGCAGACCAACAACACATTGAAAACAATGGAAATCAACTTAGGAACAAAGCAAAAAAAAAAAAAAAAACACACTCAACATCTAAACATATATAGACACCGTAAACTACGGTGTTACCAACCCATTGTCAACCCGATCCATCATTGGCCAAAGCTTTGACATGCCCCTTAACATCTGCCCTGAAGACATTAACATTACAATATTCAGTGAAAGTAATAGAGACTAGTGGCAGTGATGTATCACTTCTATGCAAATGAATTGCTATTTTGAGGGCTTTAACATGCCCCAAAAACCATGAACCTCGCACAAAATTCAACCGTTTATGGGCTTCAGCCATGAGCATTGCAAAGTGGCTCACTAGTGCTCCCTAAAATGCACCTCTCCAGACTGCTTTCCCCGACATGTATGACATTTGATACAGATGTGTTTAGCTCCTAAGGTGTAAGTATACCCCGACTGACATTGTCACAAATACAATGGTGTGAATTATTGTGCAGCTGTTCTTTTTCAATGAAGATTAAGCCAAGCGTAAGTTACCTCATACACAGAAAACTGAGAGCCAGGAAGAGATACCACTGTGTTTTGATCAGGTAAAATAAGTCACATCCTCCAATAGTTTACTTTAACCACTCACTCTCAATGGCAATGAAAGCTGCAGTTTTCATGACCAGTGTTGCTGCGTTTGTTCACTCCCTGTGTCCTTCTGCACCTCTGAGGCACCATTCACACCTTTTAAATCAGTCACTGTCCAAGAATTTGGAGAAATCCATCTAGCCTCTTCACCCACTGGCACAAGAAGCAGCCTGAGAAATAACCCATTGTTGACTTTTCCCAATTTTTCCCCAAAAATGGCTTCAACGTGAACATAAAATGAAAAGTGAAATACATTAAATGATCAATACAGTTTAATGATCATCCTCCAGACCTTGCAGCCTGTTCAGAAGTCCCAGTGCCCATCAAGGGATCCAGTAATGGACTGGCAAAAACCAGAGTACAGGGAGTAGCAGCAAGCCAAGCAAGATGAAATTAGGGCGTGCGTGACTTTCTCAAGATCA
Organism: Diplodus sargus; assembly: GCA_903131615.1. Lineage (NCBI taxonomy): Eukaryota > Metazoa > Chordata > Actinopteri > Spariformes > Sparidae > Diplodus > Diplodus sargus. The sequence continues at coordinate 509,603 of CAEMYA010000202.1, forward strand.
GTGTTGCCACAGTTACCTTGAAAAAGTAATCTTATTAGTGATTACTGATTACTCCTTTACAAAGTATCTTAGTTACTTTTCTGATTACTTATTGATAAAAGTAAAAATGTTAGATTACAAGTTACTTTATAAGTTACATTCAGCTGAAAAAAAAGTGGTCCGATTAGAGTAACTGTCCTCACTGCTCAAGATTGTCAAGAAAACTTCAGACCTGACCTAATTTTTGAAGTTTTGTATCATCAAATCAAATCAAATCAAATCAATTTTATTTATATAGCCCCAAATCACAATCACATTGCCTCATGGGCTTTACAGTCTGTACAGTGAACAACATCCTCTGTCCTTAGACCCTCGATTCCAGTGAGGAAAAACTTTGCATGTTGATGGAAAAAAAACCTTTTAACAGGGTAAAAAAAACAATGGAAGAAACCTCAGGAAGAGCCACAGAGGAGGGATCCCTCTTCCAGGACGGACAGACATGCAATAGATGTTGCGTGTACATTACATCAACAGAAAGTCTGATACAAGTTATATGAAAAATTGAGTGGATCCAGGAGACGATCGAGCAGGACGAGGTATCACCAAGTGCTGCCCAAGCCAGACGACCTCCTGTCCACCATGATGACCTGGAAGAGAGCATCATCCAACTCTTAACATCTTCAAGGCAGTTTGTGAAGTTGCCCACGTTAGACTTGGTTAATTAGATTTAGAGGTAGATACAGTTGTGTGTCATCAGCATAGCAGTTGATGGAGATGTCCATATTTATGAATAATGTGGCTGGAAGAAAGTATTTGGGAAAACATTTTGGGCCTCAGCCCCAAAACCACTGCCTCCCAATATCACTGAGATGCAGCCTCCTCTTGTATTGTGAGTGTACAGATATTTTGCAAGTCTTTTGACAGGCTCAATCATTGTTACATGATTTCCTCTGTAAATACAAATACTTTGATCCAAATGTGCAAAACAAAACCTTGTCAAGGCATTCTGTCTGAATTTAGGCTCATTCTATCATCACCACAGTGACTACATACGTTCTTTTATACAGTATCTCACAAACTGAGTCTACAAAGTTCAGTATACCAGCAAAATTAAGGTATAGCTTTGCACATAATTTAGTTATTAACATTAACTGCAACCATATGATTTTGGTTTATCGCGTCAAAGATCAGTGAGAGTCAACTCTTAACATTTATTCATCCTTCCGTACCCCTTATTTATTTTTTCTCTATTCTCCTCTTATTTCCCTCAATTTATCAACCCCTTTCTCATCCTTCTCCTTCATGCATCTATTCCTTCTGACACTTGCCTCAAATCAACCCTTTCTCACTCTCTCTACCTGTCTTCATCTCCATGCCTCCCTCCCTCCTTCTATCTCTTGCCTCCCCTGCCCTCCTGTTCTCTGACTTTCAGAGAACAGAAGCCGGCTTAGAGGGGGGAGAGGCGAGAAATCAATAAGGCATGATTTATTGATCACTAAAAATGATGGCGCTCATTAGCCCCCCAAAGGGACTTCAGCGTTAAGCAGATGACAAAATGTCAGCCGTCCTTGCCCCACCCCACCCTGTCACCCCTCCTGACAAAACAAAATATCCCTGTATAATTGATGGATTTCAATGGTATCTACAAGCATGTTTTCCTCTCAGATTGCTTTCTTTCAAACCTTGTACATAATATGTTCATCCACACAGAAATGCAAACGGAGGTTTGCTGTCTTTCTGTTACACAACATGACTGAAGGAAAACATATGATACATATGAAATGTGATCCAAAGGTGTACAACATATGACATCTCAAACTACAAAGCCTTGCAGACAAAGCAGATGGCCCACACTTAACCACAATGAGCTGTTTATTGAGACTTGCATGACATATGGTGGAGAGTGAAAAGAAGATGCCAGGGACCATCTTCTCTGTGAACAGGCGTAAGCATAGCAAAAGAGGAGTGATCTTGCATCTTCACAAAGAACAGAGGAATGTTCAGACATGCCATGTCCATTGATCTTGAGTAGTCTGATGCTTGCATAAGGGCTTGTTCCCAACAGGGGTTTTTTGAGTACTCCAAAACTTTCTTAGTCTTTTGTTGCACCTGGCCAACTTGTTTGAAACATGTTGCTGCCATCAAATTCAGAGTAAGAAAAAGCAAGAAGCAAAAATCAATGAAGTTGATGAGGTAAAACATTAATCATATTGCCTTTCTCTTTAAAGGGTTATCACAAATTGTCACATTCAGTTCTACTTATATCATATTCGATCATATACGATTTATGTTATATTGTGTTTTATTACTGTTTAATGTATAGATATTACCAGTTATCAGTAGGATGCCTGCTCATATTTATGTTAAGGTGTTGTAAATGTGCATAAATAAATATGATGATGAAGGTTCTCAGTAATCCAGGTCATGGTGATTCTAAGTGCTGTGTCGTAGGCAGCTGGACTTGTTTAAGATGTTTCACCTCTCATCCAAGAGGCTTCTTCAGTTCTAACTAACTGGAAGGGAGATGGCAGGCTTTTAACTCTGTGTGGGAGTGTCCTTACATAATGTGGGAGTGTCCTTTCAGAGTCCTTAAGGCTACTTGTGAGTCATTGACTTAACTGGCCTTCATGTGGGTTGCTAGGTTTAGGTGAGCCCAGGTGTCAATGGTTGTTAAGCTGTCGGGGGAGAGAACTCAGTAATTACTGTTTACATTAGATTAGAGAATTAATGACCTGGAAGAGTTTCATTTCTGATGGACATCTGAATAATGTGAAAGAAGGACGTGGGCTGCAGATGGAGGAGAATGTTATCGAGACACTTCTCACATTCTTTCCCTGTTCAGACGACAGAGAGGAGGCAAGCTTGCTTTATGTTTTCATATAAGGTTGCATTATATATATGTTTAGGTTCTGTATATGAGAGATTGAGAGTCATAGTCATGTTATTTCACAAAAAGACAGTAAGTGAAACAGTCTGACAGTGTCCCAACTTTTGAAATCAGGTAGGTATTTTCACCCACCTGCATATTTTGCCATGCCTCCACTACATGATACAAGATACACTCTTATTTTGGTAATAAACTATCATTTAAAATACACCTGATGATAGACTAAGTTGAAATGACACAATCAATGCTCTTAAGATTGTATGATCTATGTTTATTCTCTCTCCATCCCTCTCTTTCTCTCAACCCAGCAGACTTAGGCAGTCTGGTTCTATCCGAGGTTTCTGTCTGTTAAAAGGCAGTTCATCTCACTGTTGCCAAGTGCTTGCTTATGGGTGGAAAAAAGAGATTCGACTAGACATGGTCAAATTGGGAACTGTCTTGACTCATTGTGAATTGATGCAATACCAATATTGACTGATGTTAAAAAGTGTGCAGTTAAAACATATATTATATTGTATATAAAACTATTATGTCATAAATAAATTGTTTGTTTGATGGCTTTTGCAGATGAGGTTTTATTTTGCGGTCTGTATCTAGTGCTGTGACTTTGATATTTGTCCTCTATCATGGGTTTCGATGAGATTCTAGCATGTTCGTGCATATCAAAACACACACCTAAAGCAGTAGAGTTTTTTCTCCACCACCCCACCGCTTGCTGGACAATCCCTCATTTCCGACTGTGTGTGTTTTTCATTGGGAGGAAAGGAGGGGCTCAGGCAGGCCCCTAGGAGGGGGTGACTGGACACTCCATCACCCGATGGCCAGCCTCTCACAATGATGCATGAAGCCTGGCAGACGCTGTGCATGGGCCTCTGAGGCCAATGCCACAGATAAACACACTCACACACACACACACACACGCACACAAAGACTGAAGACATAATGGAAACTTCATCCAGTGTCACAGCCCCTAGCGTAGATTGTGGTCAGGAGTGCTGTTTAATGGAATAGGTAAGACATGTTGAACACAGAAACAAAGTTTGTGGTGATAATTGTCACCCATTCAGATGACTAAAAAATGAAAAAATGAGGTTATGGGCTACATCTGCTATGGCTTTGTATCATATATGGAGTTTAGTTCAGTTGGCAAATTGCCATGAATTTCCCTCTGTTATTATAAGACACATTATGGCTTCTTCATTGATGCTCAAAAGAGAACACTGACTTATTTTGTCTACTCATTTCAGTACATACACCCTCAATTGACATAAGAGTGAGTAGATGAGAGCAATAACTAGTTAGTGATAGTAGTGATACCCATCACAGTTGAAGACAGAGAGTTATTTACAAGTGATCATATCAGATATTTGTTCCAGACATCATCAACATATCTGCATAGGTTGCTGTGGTAACGATGTAGGCGTATGCTGTTGAAGTGGCTTTCCAACTTGGATGCATCAGTCATCTTTCGCTTCAAACAATCACACTGTAAAGTCTCGGAGCAGATTTTTTTTTTTCGGTTTATATTTATGAATCGCATTTCAAACCAACTCAAAAGTTGTTTTTCAACAATTTCTAGTTATTATATAAGACAGAGATAATGTTTAAAATGCATGTATATTGAATGTCATATTGAATGCCCTTTTTCTCTAATATAGCGAGTGACGTCATCTGCAGTAGATTCGGGCAGAGCGCTGTCAGGCACGGGAGCACATAGTTTTTCTACTCACACACTGTGATTTAAAACTTTTTTTCAGTAAACGGATCAAAACTAATTACATCTCCTGTCATTCACGTCAGATTGAAGTTACTGTGCCTTCAGCTCTTTGGTGGCATACTTTGACTTCCAGATGTTATGCCATTACAGAGCTAAAATCAATATGGATACAATCTGGATATCCCAAAGAATGGATGGGTACTGGTAGTGTGAACATAGTCTAAATCTTGTTTTTGACATGTTTCATGGTGACCCTGATGAAGACTACAAGTCGAAACCCACTGGCCTAATAATAAAGTTGTTTGATATACTATGTATTAAGTTTTGCTATAGGTTCAATGTGGCTGAATTGAGAATCCTTAAAAAAACTGGACTGCACCTTCTCACAGCTATGCAGGGTACGACTTAGTAGCAGCAAAGTGCAAACTGTCTCTTTTTTTGTTTAATTCAAATAATTATTAATTATAATATTTGGTGATTTACCAAACTGTAGAAAGAAAAGGAAACTTACATTATACACTTATCAGGGCAGCTGTGGCTCAAGAGGTAGAGCTCATTGTCTACTGATTGGCGGGTCTGTGTCTGACAGCCCATTTACCACTTACAGTCAATCCTAATTGTGTGTGTGAGTGTGAATTTGTGCACTGTGAGGTTGAACGTGAAGCGGAATGTTACAAGCCAAAGGGAAGTGGTTTAATCTGTTTGAAATCCAGAGGCCAGCAAGGGTGAAAACTTAGTAGTCCATGTTGCCTTTGGTTAAACTACCACTGCCATGAAGGTGTATTCTCTAGAGAATTGTAATGTTATTCATACCATTACACTTGATACACAAAATAAAAAAAGCAACCATATCTGTAATGAACTACACTGTTTCATAGAAGTTTACGTCTCCATTTCTTAAACAAGGCTTTTGATGAAAATAGAAAAAAGAAAAAAAAAAACATGAGATCTGCAGAAAATGTAAATTTTCTTCTACAAAAACATGAGAGTATCACATTGCTGGGAGGTGTGAGGGAGACATTGTGGAAAGAGGGAAATTTATGTGGCCAAGTGGTCAACAGACGGAGCGCTGAGGGCCTTGATGCCCCCCACATGGTGTTAAACACTGCCTCTGGACCGCCAGACGCCTGGTCACTTCAACTGCCTCCAACAAAAGAAATACAGAAATTACTGAAAAAATATCTTGAGAAATATGGGCTATTGCAATGTGTTATTGTAACATAGTTTAGTTAGTAAACAGGAAAATGGTGTGTGTTTGCTGATTGCTTCCATGATACTTTATTTTCATGGAAAGCATGCACTAAGTCTGCAGAATGAGGACTGGTAGCTGACTGTGTTGAATGTAAGTGTATCACTGAATGCACTATACATACATAGATACGGTACATAGTATGTGCATACAGTATATAAAGTACATTCATGCATGTAGGACATTTCTCAGTCAATGACGCAGGCATTGAGGAACTGATTGCTTTAATTGAGTACTTTTACCAACACAATTTGGACATCCTCATTAAACATGGCCTAATCTCCCTTTCACCTAATAAATCCCTAAATGGACAAATAGACTAGCTTGTTTTGTTGTTATTCTATAGCTTTCCCATCTCCCACATTCTCGTAAGGCTGCAACTTGTCTTGAGCCAGAGGAATAAAACTGGAAAATAAAAGAAGAAGCAAAAGGCGTCAGGCAGGTGGAAAAGAAAGGCTGTTATGTAGTTTGTGTTTGCCGGTCCAATGCTGCTACCAAAGTGTGTACACACACATTAGCATAAAACAGCTTTGCATATGATCTGAGCACTTTTCAAGACACTCGAGACAACAGAGAGGGTGTTGAGAGGGAAGAAAATAAAGCTCCTGCTATTTTGCAAGCCTGAGATGATCACATGCTGTCAACAGCACCTCACATAACAACGACCCACCACCATGCACTACCCCCTACACCCAGCCAACCACCCCGCCCTGGATCGACTTATAATCCTACTCAGTACACACTTATACTCATACAGAGGAGTTACTTCAGGTAAGCCCAATCTCATCTCTCTGGACCCTAAAAGTCAGCACTCTTAAAAACTGCAAGGTTAAAGATTACCCAATTTGAGTTATTATGGTAATCTAGTGCTGGGTAAAATGGTGGGTGGGGCTGGGTTGTTATAACCCAGCAGCGTGGCTTATGTTTACTATCCAGATATAGGCAAAAATGACCACGTTTACCCGTTAAAGTAACCAAAAAGTGGTATGAAAAATACTGGCCAAATTCTCGATTATCAGTGTTACTTGGGTTAAGATTACTTATATTATTTTGGTCAGCTTCACAATTGAGATTTCCTTTGATTGAATTAAATGTATTATAAAATGATAAAATGATGAAACGTACATGACTTGTGACTTGACATTACATAACTAATTAGTCAATAGTAATTTTTTTTGGTATACTTTACACATCATGACGACTTGACCCTCTGAGCCACAAAACATTTCTGGAGCTTCACAGTAAAACAATTTTGCAGCATTTTGCCTAACAACTTAAGTAGATGGGGACTTCATTAAAAACGAAAAGAAAAAAAACAACCCAAAACAAAAATGTTTTCACATTTCTTGTCCAGTGTAACTCATATCTCCAAAATCAAATCAAATCAAATCAAATGAATTTTATTTGTATAGCCCAAAATCTCAATCACTTTACCTCAGTGGGCTTTACAATCTGTGCAGTGAACGACATCCTCTGTCCTTAGACCCTTGATTAGAGTGAAAAAAACTTGCCATTAAGAAAAAAATAAAAACTTTTAACAGGGACAAAAGATGGAAGAAACCTCAGGAAGAGCTACAATTTACAAATTGAAAACATCTGATACAAATTATAATACATGTAAATTATGGATCCAGGGGACGACTGCGCATGCCTCAGGCCACGAGCCGCAGGCTTCACCAATTGGAGCCCAAGCCACCCAACCACCTCTCTATCGTTGTGACCTGGAAGAGGGCAGGATATACAATCAGCAGTAAAACATAGCATCAAATTTTAGATAAGTGCAGATACAAGGAGATAGTAAAACAGAGGAGAGCAATGATTCAGCGGAAAACCCAGGGTATGACGGTCCAGATCCATCAGAGAAGCACAGAGATCTTAAATTTATTTGAAAAAGACTATGTTTACACCCTTGATGCACAGTTGAGCTGCTTGCTAACACTTTTAGCTTACAAGCTAGAGTGAATACTTTAGGGTGTAATAGGGTGTAAATAACATTTTTATGGTTAAATTAATGTTACTTTTTTTAAGCTGAAGGAAGAATTGTGTGAAGGTGCCAACCAAGGAGACAAACAGTCTACTACTCCTCCTCATGCTGTAAGGTGAATTTGGAGTTAAGTATTGCAACTTAGTAAATACTGATTGCACAGTAATGTGCACTGGTGTAAATGACTAACTAAAAACATCACTCTGAATGTGATATCTAGTCTGCCACCATAGAAGGTGAAAAGGGAAATTGAGACCTTTCAAAACCAGCACCGGATGTTTTCACAGCACTATGGATTAGGGGGTATTGTTCTCCCACTTTCAGGTGGCCTTAGTCCATCATATGGCCTCAATCAAAAAATGTATGCCAGTGAAAACAGCGATGATGACAACCTAGCTGGGACAGTCATTTGTCATTATATTTGTCCGATGAAAGCCTGTGTTGTCTAATGAAGACATTGTAGTTCCATGTTGGTGGTATTTAATTGTGGTGTCTAAAGTGTAGGTAGTAAAAGTAAAGTTGTGTCTTAATTTAAATGTGTCCACTGTTCTAAAGACACCATAAGCCTCTTCATGGTGATTAAATAATACGTTCACAATCAGAATATCAATCAAGCCTTGCACAAAAACGCTCACTGCTTTTGATTTAGCCAATTTATTTTGAGAGATTATTGACTGAAAATTAGACCAGAGACGGGGCAGCCCTGTAGCTCTGGTCGAGCATGTGCCCCAAATACAAAAGGCTGAGTCCTTAGCAGCGGATCCAGTTTGACTTCAACCTGCAGCTCTTTGCTCCCTGTCATCATGTATGTCTCCCCGCTTTTTCCTGTCAACTCTCCAGCTGTCCTGTCAAATACAGGCACAAAAAGACTCCAATTTAAAAGAATTGCCATGGATGAATTTCGTCATTGTATGTCAAAACTCACATGGATTTATTTCATTTAAAATGTAGTTACACTCACTGACAAATGTATTTCTGCATCAGTGTGGGGCAAGGAAAATAACTGAAATGATTTAGACTGTAACAACAGACTATAATGCAACTTTAAGCACATCCTTTGTCATACATGGCTGTTAAAATACAGAGACAGAAAACAGCTGAACAGCGAAGTTAAAGAACACATAGTGTAATGTTATGTTTGTAGCACTAGCTGTGCATAACTTTATTTTAACTTGCAGGTGATGAAGAAAGAGTTAACATCAGAAAATCAATTTCCACTAACCCAAACACAGTCCAAGTGTTGATAATAATGATAAATATTGTGCAACAAACTTGTGCGCTGGTTTATCTGTGTTGCTGGAGGAGGTGATTGTAATGCTAGCTTTACTCTCCTCTTAAATCATACAGAACTTATAGGCTGGCAGCTGTGTACCTGGGCTAGACACAGGGAGGGTTGTCCCTTGATACACACCAAGCTTGAAAGTTACTTGATTTTGGCATTTGCTGCCAGGCTGTTCTTGGAGGGGCAGCCCTTTAGATATCCAGCCTGCCCACTCTCAGAGACACTCACACAGTGAAGAGTGGGTCCAGAGGAGAAGTATAACCCAAGAGGAGCAGCTGTTAGCTGGTCAGGAACGACTGCAACAGGTGTAGAGGGTGGTGTGTTTACTGGGGAAACTACACAATTCTCTGTGTTAACACCACCATTAAGCGCCAGAGGAGAAGTAAATGATCTAGTTGTAGTTAATTTACAGTAGTTCAGTAGTTCGGTATGTACTTTTCTCTCAACACTAAGGGTGACATAACTGTCACTCCTGTATTGTCACTCCTGACAGACACATGCACTTACACAAGGAATACCTTGCTGTCTTTATGTGTGTGCGTGTGTGTGTATCTGCGCATGCGCACGTGTGTGAGTGTGTGTTCAGAGACTGGGAGCAGCTCTTAGCTCATTAATGTAACACGCTACTAAGCACAGGTTCTGCAGAGCCGCACCACTGACTCACACAATCTACTGGGAGACTGGCAAACATATTTCATAACTCTTTATCCTCCATTGTCTTTTTCTCTTTGTCTGTCTCTCATCCATGGTTTTCTTCTCAGGCTTTACCTCCTCCATCATCACTTTTGCCCCTTTCCCTTTCTTTTCCTCTTATGTTCTTTCCGTTTTTGTATGCTTTACCACCTTTCACCATCTTCTTTCATGCCCGACCATCCGCTTTGTAGACTCCATGAATGGTCCTTCAAAAGTTTACACTATGACACTAAGTATAAGTATACATACAGATGTATATATATATATATATATATATATATATATATATATATATATATATACACACACACATAGAAAGAACTTTGCCAGAGACTCTGCCAGACTTCCCGGTTGGAAAAAGGGGGATTTCAAAATCCACGTGTCTATCAGGGCTGTTACAGAAAGGGGGCTTCCCACTGGATTGTTACTTACCGTTTGATGTTGATGTCCACAGACATTAAACTAACAGTCCATACCAATTAAAGATGAGGTTTGATCAGGTTATGATCCAAGATGGCAGCGTGCACGGATCGTGAAGCACTGTGTCTCTCCAGATTTTGTAGATAAGTGGCTATCTGCTTGTTTGTTTCAAGTATTTTCGCTAAACACAGTTTAGTGTGCATATTGTACAGCCGATGGGAACTTTTGAACATCAGTTCCTACAATTCTGACAACGTTATGGATGAACTCCCAGAGATTGCCAAAACAGGGGGACGAGCTAGCTCAGCTCTATTGACTGGTAATAACCACAGGCAGCATTGAGAACATAAAAAAAGACGGGGGAAGCAAGGAGGGCCAAAAGCTAAGCTAAAGCTTACTCCTCAGCTTGGCTTTCTCTACCAAGCCTTTTCTTTGCCAATGTCCGACCTCTGGCGAACTAAATGGATGATCTGCGGCTGCAGATTACAACCCACAAATGGACTATTAACTGCAAGATCAAGATTTTCACAGAAATCTGGCTCAACAGCGACGTACTCAACAGCGACGTACTCAGCAGCGACGTACTCATCAGCGACATACTCAACAGCGACCTACCCAACAGCGCTATCGAGCTAACAGGGCGCTACGTCTTCCGAGCAGACAGAACAGCTGTTGACTCCGGAAAGACCAGGGCTGGAGGTCTGTGCATTTATGTCAACAAAACTTGGTGCAGGGACACAACCTCCATCGGAAGTCACTGCTCAGCTAACCTAGAGTATCTCATGGTTAAGTGTAGACCTTTCTATCCACCCGGAGAGTTTACATCTACTGTTGTGACTGCAGCTTATATACCACCAGATGCTGATGCTAAGATTGCAATGAAAGAACTGCATACTGCTAATAGCAAACAGCAGACTCTCCATCCTGAGGCAGCCTTAATTGTTGCAGGTGACTTCAATCACTCAAACTTGATGACTGAACTACCCAAATACTCACCAACTGCCTAAGTACTCACCACTCATCAGATGTGTGAAACCCACAGTAAGGACAGTCAAAGTTTGGACAGAGGGAGCAGACTTTGCACTCCAGCAGCGGCTTGAAAACACTGACTGGAATATATTTGCCACGCAGGCCGCCCTCGACTCCCACGCAGACAATGACTTATATGCCTCCTCCATTCTGGACTGTATAAACTCCAACATCAACAGTGTTACTATCCTCAAACCGATTCCCACATTCCCTAATCAGAAGCCATGGATGAACAAAGAGGTCCGATTCCTGCTGAAAGTGTATGACACCGCTCTCAAATCAGGCGATGCTTGGGCTCATCAAGGCCTAACCTGAAGAAGGGCATCAAAAAGGCCAAGCACAGCCACAAGCAAAGGATCGAGGAGCACTTCAAGAGCAACTCTGACCCCCGACTCATGTGGCAAGGCATATAGGCCATTACAGGCTATAAACCAACCTCAAACCCAATTTACCACCCACACTGGAGCCTTACCAATTCACCTACCGACAGAATAGGAGTAAAGAAGATGCCATCTCTACGGCGCTCCACCCTCTACCACCTCAATGGTAACACTTACCTGAGAATGCTGTCCATCAACTTCGGTTCAGCATTCAACACCATCATCCCCTCCAAAGTGATCACCGCACTCAGTGACCTCAGCATCAATACCTCCCTCTGCAACTGGGTTCTGGACTTCCTAACCAACACAGTTAGGACCACAGTCTGTTAGACCACCACCGCTCCTCAATGCTCATCCTGAACACTGGCGTTCCACACGGATGCATGCTGAGCCCCCTCCTGTACTACTTTCGCAGACGACACAATAGTGATTGATCTCATCAGCAACAACGATGAGTTGACCTACAGGGAGGAGGTCCAGCACCTAACAGCGTGGTGTGCCAACAACACTTGGCTCTCAACAACAAGAAGACCAAAGAGCTCATTGTGGACTACAGGAAGTCAAATGATGGCCACACACCCCCATCCATATTAACGGAATGGAGGTTGAGCTTGTCACCAGCTTCAAGTTTCTGTGTGTCCACATCTCTCTTGGACCCTCAACACCTCCACTCTGATCAAGAAGGCTCACTCTTCTTCCTGAGGAGACAAAAGAAGTTCCATCTGTCTCCTCAGATTCTGGTGAACTTCTGTCACTGCACCATCGATAGCATCCTCACTAACTGTGTCACAGTTTGGCATGGCAACTGCTCTGTCTGACTGGAAAACACAGAGCAGTGCAGAGGGTGGTGAAAACTGCCCAATGCATCACTGGTTCCTCACTCCCCTCTAGCGAAGCTCTCAAGAGCAAGCGATGTCTGCAAAAGGCACATAGCATTGTCAGTGACTGTTTTCATCCCAACCACAGACTGTTCACCCTCATCCCCTCTGGGAGATGCTACAGATCACCCCACACCTGGGCCAGCAAGTTCAGGGGAAGCTTTTTCCCTGCATCTGTCACCCTCCTGAACTCCACACCTCGGTGAAAACCCCCTAAGATGGCCTTCTCTTGAAACGTAACTTTGCTGAGCTATGTCCACTACACATGTAAATCTCAATCTCGAAAATGGAGTGAATGTAATGCCAATACCATCTTGTAATGCCAAGATGGTAGGCCATACCGGGGATACAAAAACTCTAGATGACGAAGAAAACCCTGCTTCTCTACCACAGAGATGAGCTGATTATCCAGAGCGATTAACTTCTCTGTAATATTTCATCGTATTAAATGCAGCTCTTTTGTTACCCCCTTGCGAGACGGTCGTATTGCAGATGTTACATGTCACCGTAGGACTGACACTGCAGACATTTTATCCACAGGTTTGCCAGAGTAACATTATGTGCACCTCAGAGTTCTGCCACAAATTGTGCTCTGACGTGAAAAAAAATTGGCCTTGGGTCCCCGTTCAAAATTGCCGATTCCTGATCAGTGGAAAAATGCCCATATCGGCCCCGATCCCGATCCTGCAGATTGGATCGGGACATCCCTAGTCATGTATGAGGCCACACTGCAGCATAAGCTGAACATTTTATCCTTGCTTTGATCCCCTTAAGAAAGAGTCAGCGAAGCCTACTCCACCACCAGAGAAGCAGCCACTGACAGTAGCCACAGCAGGGGTGAGATAAATGCTGTCGAATGTGAATATAAATAAGACTGCTGGTCCGGATTATTTATCTGGCCATGTACTAAACTCATGTGGCAATTTTAACTAGCTGCTGTTATTTCTGACATATTTAACACCTCACCCTCAAAGGAGACTGTTCCCTCATGCCTCAAGACAACCATCATCATTCCTGTACCTAAAATGTCAACTGTGTCCAGTCATGACAGATACTGCCTTGTGGCACTCACCCCTATCCTGTTGAAGTGCTTTGAGGACCTAGTTCTCATGCACATTAAACCAAAAATCACCCGTATGCTTTCAGAACCAATAGATCCACAGAGGATGCCATATATACTGCCTTCCACTCAGTCTTTACATACCTGGAGAATAAGAACAGACACATCAGAATGCTGTTTGTTGATTTCAGCTCAGCATTCAATACAGTCTTATCCATGGAGGTGATGATATGATACACCATCCTGTCAAATCAAATTGGTGTGAGCTGGCAGGTTTGCAGAACGTTCAAGAGTGGCACATTGCAACTTTTTTTCATCTTGTTGCAAATCGTTGGTCTGAACTAGACATAACACTCCAATCATAGCTGCATGTCTTTGCACATCAGTGTAATGTTCACATTGTATATTGTGATGTGGACGATGCAGGGAAAGTAGTGCAACTCAGATTATAATGTATACAACAAGTTACATTTGGCTGTTGCAGTTGCCACTAATATCTCCTAAACTTTACTGGACTGGCCTTATTAATGTAATGGACATTTACTTATTGTGGCTATCGTGAGTTGTCCATTTCCTCCACATTCTACTTCCCTTTTTCTCTCTCCTTCTATATGGGGTTTAGGGTATGTTTGAGTGTCCCCTCTCAGCCACCTTACTCTTGTTCCCCATGGCATGCTAATCAGGTATTTTTGTCACAAAGTACAAATCTGTGTACACGTTTGGCCACGCTGACTGACAGACGGCCTCTGTAATAGCAGGTGCTGCCGTCGAGATGTGCAACAGCTTGCACCTCCTCACCCAGCCTTAGCTTTGCTCTCTGGAGGCCAACATGAAGACAGCAGCCACACACAACACACACAGACCTTGTCCCATTGTCATCATTGAACTAAGGTAGGAGCTGGTCTAAGAAATAGAATATTGCTTCTCATTTTTTTTTATTATTATCTTTTTACTTACTTTTTCATATGTTGTGTCATACTTTCACATGCTTGAGTCTTACATGTTTGTTACATGTTATTATGGATTCTGTTTATGTTTTGGCAATGATCCGCCCTACTCCATCTCCAATTGGTTGACTTCATTGGACTGCGTTCTCTGTTCTTGACTCGAACTTTAAGTTCACACAGCAGCTCGGTGTCTTTTTTAAGCAGTGGTCGGGCTGTAGTTTTACAGATAAACAGATAACCATTTCGGCATCTCGCCCAGTCTTCTGCTGTTTCTATTGGGGTCATTCAACCTCCAGAGCCACTCTTTTAGAGTGTCTAGATGAGTACTATACTTAGCTACTATGTGGGGATTTATCTTCTATGTGGTCATGTGACAATTTGATAGCACTTTCCAATGCTACAATATGGTGGGAAGTACTTGTGTGATTTCATATTGCAATAGAATATTCCATATATATTACATTTCCTTCTTAAACCGGCAGTAAACAAGTTATAAACAAAATGTTGATTGCAAAATGCAATTGCTTTATGCGGTGGTCCTGAAGGTCAAAATACAACAGCACTTCCCAAAATAGGACATTTCACAACACACAACAGCATTTCCCACAATACAATGACATTTCAGAAAACACAATAAAATTTCAGAAAACACAACATTTCACAAAACACAACGACATTTCATGAAACATAATATAGGTCAAACCTGTGAATTATACTAGTTTTACTTAATTTAAGTTTATACATTATTTATCCATTTTCCCACAAGTACATCAGCACATCAGCATTTCCTCTCTTTACACACATCAATTAAAAATGATTGACCAAAGCTCTAATTTAACTCTTTAGTGAAGTGGAATTTCCTCTGCAGAGATAAACCTGTGTCCATCCTACGAATCAATAATCCGTTTATAAATATGTTATTAATAAAGAGTTAAGCTGCATATATATTTCATGGCAGAGGAAGGGAGCGTTTCCCTGAGGCCACGGGACTTTACTCCGTATCATTCATTTATAATTAATCTGCACCATTTGGGACTTGGTGAATTAGGAATCCTGCCACAGACTGGAGCTCTGTTCTGTTGCAGCTTGCATACATGGGAGGTCCTTCTCTCACTGCTTTTATTAACATGGAAAAGGGTGAGAGAGTCCAGGACCTGTTATTTTGAAAATGTGATAAAGGTGAATTGTATCTAACAAGGACATGACTGACAGTCACACTGATATACTTGACCAAGAGGCAAATTATTTTTTCAGATTATCTTTAACAATTGTCTTCAAAAATACAGTTCTGTTCTATTTTCATTGATCATGTTTCCTTATATAGCAAATATGTTTTGACTCCCAATTCCTTACATATATAGCAGCTTTGTAAGTGGCCTAAAGCTTCAGACTGTACATACCCCTTTTTTGGATCAATGAATACGCATACCTCAACAACAAATAGGTTGATTGTCAGCATCTCCCAAAACGACATATATTATTGTTCCCAAAAACACATGATCATTGTAATGGTTTGCAGGTTTAGGCTCGGGTTAAAATCGCTAGGTTGCTTAGGGGACTTCCGTTACAAACCTTACCTAAGACAACAACATTACCTAAGTAACTTACATCGTTGGATGTACGTGATGTTGCTTCTCTACATTAACATGCTCATTCTACATTAACAAGGACTCACTTTTGGGTCTGGCCTCTGGCTTCACACTTGACATGAACAGTGGTTATCTGAATAAAAGTCCTATGCTTGTTTGACCCAACTGTCCTTCCCAGACCTCCTCCCCACATGGCTTTTCCACTGTTTATAGTACTTCTCCTCAATTCCTCCTTTGAAGCTGTTATAACTTTTACTACCACTAGAGGTCACTGCCTAACAAGAAACATAAATATGGGTAGTAGAGGCTGCTTTCATTTTTGACTTGCATAATATTTTTTTTGGACTTGCAGGTCTTTGCAGGCACATCTACCAGTTAGACTTTTAAAATAAAGTTTGCTGAGAAATATTCACATAGTATGTATTTTAGATTGTTAATGGTATCTGTGTACTTAGTAACAGTCCTGTGCCTGTGGCACTTTTTCCATTGGATTGGATGGGTCCTGCGCAAAATGCAAACACACTTCCATATTGCAGTGTTACAGTTTTTTCCAGTTGCTAACACACTAAAATGACATGCATAGCACAATTTTTTAAACTGTCACACGAAGAGCAAAACCTCTTCTCAAGTCTCCAAAACTTTAAACACATTTTCTGCTTGACACACATTTTGCAATTCGAAATGGCTCTTGTTAACTGCACTGAACACGGTTCTCTGCATAAGACACAACAATCTGATATAAAGTCACATGTTTGTGATTTCAAAACACTGCCATTTAAAATAACACTACATGAGCTAACTGGTCACCACATGTGCCACCTGGCCAAACAATTGTTACTTACTAATTGTTACCACTTCAATCAGGAAGTCAGCACGAAATGACCACAGGTGAGCATCTTTTTTTCCAACAACAATGGAAGACGTAGCAGAGAGGAAGAGGAAGAGGGAGGGTGAGAATGAGAGGGGGAGGAAGAGTGAGAGGTAGAGCTGGTAGAGGAGGTCATGGCCAAAGAAGACAACAACTTTCAAATGAAATTAGAGCATCCTTAGTTATCAGATCTTCAGCCATGAGCTGACACTGCGAGAGGCTGGACCGAGAGTGCAGCCTTCGCATTGTCAGATTTTCTTTCTGCAATTTTGTTTTTCAGTCTACTGTTTTGTGAGCATATTTTTGTTCACTCCAGTGTAAATATATCTGCTGTGACTTGTTTGGTGAAAAATAAACAAATTAGTATTTCAATAGCACGTGTGTGTATCAGCAAATATTTCTGTGCATGTGAACAATCTGAATAATTCACTACAGTTTGAACTATGTTAGTATTATGGCAAAGCATACTAAAGATGAGAGAGCTTTTCATTATGCCCAGCAGTGTGTAGTTGGTTAGGCAAAAATCTGTAACACCAATAAAGTGTGTGCCATCTGGTGCAAAAGTTTGATTTTGGTCGCAGTGCTTCATTTTGCAGGATATATGAGGTATTTTGCATTTTGGGTGTGTGGTTTGGTGAATTGTGTTAGTATTTTGATAAAACCAGCCTAGTTTGCAAAATTGTGTTTTAGCAATCGGAAAAAACTGTAAATACAAAATGGATCACAACTTCCCTTAAAGCTAGGATCTGTAATGTTGTTCAGAAACACATTTTGTTATACTGGGTAAAATGATCCTGTTATCCTGAGAGTAGTCAATACATTATGTATTCAAAAAAAAGGAACGAAAATAATCGGACCTCTGAGGCAGCTGCAAGACTGAGAAAAAGCTGACCAATCCCTGCTATCCTGCCTGAATAGCAGGGATTGGTCAGATGCCTTCATGTCTAGTTCTGTCCCTCCCTCCTCCACACGTGCACACGTTACGTTTCACTGATGCCGGAAATATTCAGCACATTCCTTTGCAGAAATATGGAGTTGCAGGAGAAGACATTCATTTGGTTACAATGGCAGAGAAAATGCAGTGGTTTATTTTGAAAAGTAACCAAATGTAGTTTGTTATTTCGGCGCTTGACTTCCTGTCTGCTCCGTGCTAAATTCAGCTAAATTGCTGTGTCGTGCAGCAATATCTCCAGGATTGTAGACCCTAGCTTTAATTGACTGACTTCCTTTGAGTGTCATTTTGCAGCTACATATTTAATGGGCATACGCATTACATTTTGTATTATGTATTTTTGTTGCACTGGTAGCAGTCTGTCAGACTAAAATTGTACCTTATTGTGGGTAAACTTTGGCCTGCGGGCCTCACTTTGGGATGCACTGTGAGAGGTAGTGTGGGGTCAGATTAAATAATTCAGACCATAGTTTTGAGAGGCTGCCAATTTTAAATTTTTTTTTCTGGGTTTTTTAGTGCGATTTGGAATCCAGGAGTATGCCTTCCGTTGCTTCAAGGAAACTGGTGGATTTCCCTGGGTTAGAATTGGTTGTCAACATTTGGAATGATGTGATTACACAACTCAACACAAAGTAGTATTTGAACATTAAAGAAATGTTACATATTGCATCTTTAACCACACATAATCTTACTTACTTACTGTGAAATACTGCTGATCCAACAGAAGCCATGCAGAATTTAAACCTCCAGAAGTAGTACCCTGAATTGTTTTAACATTGCATTTTGATGGTCCTGGATCAGACAGACGAGCCAAAATAGAGGGATGGAGTACATGCAAACACATGCACCCACACCCACACCCACACACACACACACACACACACACACACAAAGGGGTCCAGCCTGCTATTGTCTCTGGTTAATCAGGGGTGGACTGACATTGCCATCACATTCCCCCAAAAAACAAAAGACCTGCTGCAGATGTGAGGGAGCTATATCAGTGTAGCATCTCCCAGGCAGCACCAGGGCAGCCAGGCAGGCAAGAAGAAAAGCCCAATTGCTGGAGGATGGCTGCAGGCAAGGAGAAAGACACTGCTGACAAATGCATTAATTACTTTATCAACTTCATTTTGCAATTAACCTTACAAGCCACCTTCCAGGTAAGCCAGCCAGGGGAAGATGTGGAGGGCTCTGGGGCTGGCGAGTCCTCATCAACCAGAGAAAAAGTCAGAGTCGGAGAAAAGATGAGGTGACGAAAGAATCCTGAAGACAATAGTTTTCCCTGCTCTTTACAAAAGCAAAGACAAAAGTGACCAGATAACATTGTTGTTTACCATGCTTTAGAGGTTTCCACCAATTCCAGTTGTGATTACCAAACATTAATTTATGCACTTTTTAATATATGTTTCCATTTACCGCTTCATTTGCACTTTCAATTATTTCTCTATAATATCAATGTGTCAACTGATGATGGTCTTTTCTTTATCCCTCCCTCTGTTAGCTTGTTAACCCTTGCCTTACTGTTTCCATCTCAGGCTGGCTTGGCCACTTCTGTCATTATCTGCAAGACGGAGAGGAAGTTTTGGCAAAATCAGGAAAGGAAGAGAGAAACACAATTCAGGAAAGTTTGATAATAGCTTCAGTGGTTGACCCAGAAGAATTAATGGTACTATCATTAGTCCACATTAAGAGTCATATCAGGCCAGTCAATTCTTGTGCAAAATAGATACAAACTTCCCTCCTCTGTGTTTTGACACAATCACAAAGACCTGTTACTTATTTTTCAATTCAACTTTATCCGGTTGCAGCTGGTCTCCCTCCTTGTTTAAGAGTGGAAAAAGTTGTGGTTGCATCATGTGATGCAATTGGACATGCTAAACATCACAGTGAAAAGATATAATGTTCTTAACATTTACATTTAGGGCATTTAGCAGACACTTTTGTCCAAAGCAACTTACAATAAATTATTTGTCACAAGAAAGAAACTGCAACATATCACTGTCAATTCATTATTCAAGTAAAAAAGAAAAAAAAAAAAAATTTTAAAGGCCTCATCTGAGCATAGTAGCTGCTGTTCATCAAGGATACCTTAAGTACATAAGTGCTATGATTTAAGTGCTACAGGTAAGTGCATATGTTTTATTGTAGTTTTTTGTTGTGGGTGGAAGGGAGTCATGCTGTGCGGGGTCGAGGTGAAGTCTGAACAAGAGTCTTGAGTCTTTTCCATAAGAATAGTTTCCAGGAGGTTGAGGCAGAGGAGTTGATCTTTGACAGGTATAAGGCAGATTTGGCTGCTGATACAGTTGAGGTGAAGTCAGAGAGGAGGTAGTGAGCAAGGTCATCGGGATGACGTGATATTTTCTATTTTCTCTCTGCTGCTTGTAGCACCGATCTATTGGTTCGCAGAGATTCAGACAGCCGGGGGGGTTGTGCTGGTCAGGAGGTGAGGGGACAGAGAGTGTCTAAAGAGGAGGAGAGGGAGGTTAACAGAGTGGAGGAGGCTTCCCCGGTTGATATTAACTCTGCTGCTATGTTTCCTATTCCTGCAGATGGTGAACCACATGACTTTGTTGCTTCCATTAACCAAGTTTGCACACCCAGACCTGATCCCCCCCCTTTGTCTAGGCATCATTCCGCTCTAAGCTTCAATCTCTGTCATGAAATATGGTTGGTAGGATGGAGCTGGAAGCTATTGCCAAAAGCCTGTGTGTTCTGGAAGGGTGTTCTTCGGAATTTTAAATAGTAACCTGCCATCCGGGGCATTGGCTTCTGAGGGCTCAGGCAAGGACTCAGGCAAGTCTTCAATAGGTACAGTTCTCATCTGGCCCAGAGTCGATTAGTTCTTTGATACACAGAAAACGAGAGGGTGAGATTAATTCTGTGTTAGTCGGTGAGCATGAGGAAGAAACAGGAAAATGTACAGCTCACCAGCATCTTCCTCTTCACAGGTGAGCCCATTCTTTTACTGGACAGGAAGCCATGAAGTGTTCCAACTTGGCACAAATAAATACATCAACGTTGCTGGCGTCATCTTGGCTCGTCCCAAATACATTGGTTCACACTGGGTCAGGGAGGGTGCTGTGGTGGTGATCGGCTGATGGCTGTGCGAAGAGGACTGACAATGAAGAGTCAGCAAAAAATGAGATCAGAAGGAAAACATAACCTGGGATGCAGGACGAGACATGACGGTTGGCCTATTGGTGGTTTGTGTTTGAATGATTTTTTTACACAGTGTGATTGGTGATTCAGGTTGATAAAAAGTAGGCAAATGGAGTGGAAAGTGCTGGTTCACGTATCCATGTAAATTGAATCCATTTAAAATTTTCAGATGTAATGTTGAGTTCTGCTGGTGCTAATGACAACATACAATTACTGTATTTTTATGTTGTTTGTTTGCAGGCAGACGAACGTACATAGCAACAATAAAAACACTGGTGCATCCCCTGTTGAGATCTCAGCTTTGGAAAGATGACATCTTGCACAGTCCATCCACATTTTTTTTTGTATTATTATTATTTATTTATTCATTTAAGGAAAATGTAAGAAAAAAAAATTACATATTTTTCAGAAACAAGTCATAATATTTTGAGATTGATAAAGGAATATTTTGAGAAAGTAGTCATAATGCTTGAAAAGTGGTAATATCAAGAATATATGCAATGTTTCCAGAAAAAAGTCATACATCAGAAATGAAAAAGTTATATTTCAAAAATGTATTACTATATGCAATATTATGTTGGGTAAACACTGCACAAGTCCTAACAGTTGCTGTTAGTAATAGTAAGGATGCAATATTTCAAGAATAACAAATTAAAACAAAGTCACACTATTTTATTTCCAGCAGTGACAGAGATATTTTGTTTTCGTCTTTCTAGATTTTTGTTCTTTTCATAGCTAAAGCATATCTAATCTATGTAGCACAATACTTTGCACTAAATAGTTGAGAGTTTACACAATACATGTTGTCAGCTGACAAAGCAGACAGCTCGACCACGCAAGTTCTGGCTTGCCACCTTCCATCACAGCGGGATATATAATGTACAAATTGCAAATTAGCATGAAAACAAATTCTTTGACAGTCTCTGGCACATGCATCCCTTTCAGCAAGTATACGAGAGTGAAAAACGAGCAAAATGCAGCTCTGAATTAATATATATAAATATATATATATATTTATATATATATATATATATATATATATATATATATATATGTGTGTGTGTGTGTGTGTGTGTGTGTGTGTATATTTGTATTTATTTTCATCACAATGACTGCCAGGCCATGGTAGAAGACTATAAAAGGTTAACACAAGCATATGGAACTACTATAAAAGCCATTCAAACACACATGTGCATCTGCACATGCACATCCCCTCATTAAAACTTCCAATGGATATCTTGGAGGGAAAGTGTTAATCAGATTTCTAATTGCCATCCCCCCAACCTTCTGAATTTATTGAAGTAGTTGAGTGTTGGTGTTTTTCACTCAGGAAGGAAGGGGGGTGTAGGCCTTTTTCACCACTAGTTGAAATGCTAATTATGACCTGGCAAGAGAACTGAAACACCAAGGCTTGGAGTAGAATGGCAGGACAAATACAACAGCTGTGGTCTGGGCCAGTACTGGGACTGGGACAGAATGAGAGACAAAGAACAAGGCAACCACATGAGGACTAAGTGTGAGGATATGGCCCAGATTTAAACAAGGACAGAGATTAAATCTGAGAGAGACACTTCACCGGAATTGATATTGGGGACTGGGATCAAGATTTAGTCTGACAATGATACTAGAGCTAAAGATGAAGTTTTGACTGTAGTTTTGGTCTCATGAGAGGAAAGGGATTGGGACTAAACCTGGTTCTAATACCAGGAGTGAGATTAAAATTAGACTAGTGCTGCAAATTTGGTGGCTTTCCCTGTGCCATTAGTACAAATACTGGAACCCTAGATGGAGCTACTGGTGGAAAAAGCCTTGGACAAGTAATTTTGATTGCATGCCGTGACACTGTGTCACGAGGACTAACAGGCTGGACACACTGGATGTGTCTGTGGCGCTGCTTGCATGGCATAATCTCTCACTTTTCATTTCTGTGTCCATGTCAACAGGTTCGACCAGCCACACTAGATGCATGAGATGTGCTTCTCTGCAGCAGCAACGCAGCCAATATGAACATAAACACATGAGTGTGCGACAGCAGCTCAGAAATGCAGCCGCCACGCGGTGCACAGGCATCCAGTATGTCCAGCCTATCAAACCAAAGCTGGCACTGGAAAAGAGTGAAATGACACTGGGAATGTGCCTAAAGCTGCATGCAAATTGGGCTGAGACCAAAGCTAGGACTAGGGGCTAATAGAAGTGGGATTTAGTCAAAGGCAATAACTGCGATTGGGCTAAAATGCAGGACATAACTGGGATTAAGAATAAAACTGTAAAATGGTTTGTGCTGAATCTGGAACTGTGTATGGGATTTGGATTAAGAGTGGGACTACAGCTGGACACAAACTGGGGATAAACTGTATGTGGTACTCAAGCTAGAATGAGGGATTTACATTTGGTGCCATCGCTAAATAAGGTTCAGTGATTTGGACTCATGCTCACAATGGCTTGAGCACTGGGTTTGGGATGGGAGTAAAACTGGGACTGCAGCCAAACTGGGATTAACTCTAAATGCCAATTCATAGTTTCCATGTCGATGTATACGTGAGGGCCCACTTTTGGTCAGATGTCAATGAAGCATCCGCCCATGTCTGAGAGGGTCTGAACGAACCCACATGTGAGTGCTCATGTTCGGGCCAAATTTGACTGTACGCATGTCGCTGCTGGCCCCCTTGCTTAACAACTCCATCCCTGTCTGTGTCAATACAACATGACAAATGACATCCATCCATCTACCAAGCCAGAAACAATGATGCACAAAATGGGTCCTTTAAATCACTTGTTGCTCCTGCTTAAAAAAACTGAGAGCAGTAGCTCAGGAGGTAGAGCGGGTCATCTAGTATTCGGAAGGTTGCTGGTTTGAATCCCCAACTCCCCCAGCTGCATGTCGAAGTGTCCTTGAGCAAGATACTGAACCCTGAATTGCTCCTGATGAGCATTTGGCACCTTGCTTGGCAGCGTCCGTCATCAGTGTGAAAGGGTAAATGTGACAAGTGCAGACTGGAAAAGCGTTTTATAGAAATGCAAGACCATTCACCATTTTGCCACAAAAACTAACTAATTTCCTTCAAATGTATTATGCAATATTTGTATTGTGTTCATGTTAAAGGTCTCTATCTGTGTGATACCCAAGTGACTGTTTTTGCTAGATTGGGGAACTCTCTTGGTTTGTTAACTAGATGATCAATATTCTTATTATTTTTCACAATTTCAAACTTCTTTACTTTTTCTATTAGTGTGTAGACTGTCAATACCTGCAACCTCGTGAGTTCGTCCACGCGGGCAGCGCTGCAGTGCCCTGTCATTCTACGCCGAGTTTGCCTTTGGTAATTATCAATAAATATGTTGATGTGAAGACCTGCGCACGTGTCGCAGTAAAATATAGCCAAGACTCTGAATCTCTAGATGATGCGCTGCTGCAGCCTCGCCTGACACGCTACTCAGTCCGGCAGTGTGTCTGCTCTAACCTGTTAACATGGACGCCTGAAATGAAAAACGAGATGTTCTGCCACGCACAGGCATTGCTCGCGTAGCCAGTGTCTCCTGTTACAGTCCGACAATTATCTTCTTCTAGCCATTTTCCAAACCAGTAGGCCTCCGTGACCCCCAGATGTTAGGTGGGATTTGTTCATACAGTCTTTGTTATTTTCTTATGCTACTCGATGATGATGTCAGAAATTAGGTCAGAAGAGTATGAAGGGCAATTCTAGGATCTGACCTTTGGGGGGGCTCAGCCCCCAGGAAGCAGCTGACAGATTTTTCATGAAAGCATATAAGTTCCACTGACATACAATCCCCCCACTAAATCAGCCATTTCACCTGGATGAGAGTCTAATATCTTCCTAAACCTATTATGTATAACATTAATGATTAAGGATGAACAATGATCAACTTTTCTCCAAAAATTAGTTAATGTAAACCGAGGAGAGGGCTCAATTGACCACAGCTGTCAGTCTATAATACAGTTCTCAACGGGCCTGAAAATTACAACCCGAACCCGACGCAGCCCGACAAACCAGCATGAATTGTTTGCCCTAACCCGGCCCGAACCCGACCCCCCGCGTGCCTGCGTTGTTTTCCTCATATACTTGTTATCATGATCAGGCAGACAGCAGACGGAAAGGTGAAGCGAGCCAGGAGACAGGTGCTGCGTCAACGTCAGCAGCAGCACCCGCTCCCGCTGCAAAGAAGACACCGCGCTTCGACCAGTGGGAAAATATATTCGGAGAGACAGAAACAGACAATTTCCCCACTCCTCGAAAAGCAAGGGTGAATTCGCCTGTGGCAAGTTTACTTTTAGCCAATTCCATCTTCTCCAGCTGGACAATAGGCGCGAGTACGTCACACAGCGGTGTCAGTTCTGCATCTGCCCCTCCCCATGAAGCAGACAGCCAGACTTACTCTTCACCACACGTGATTCACAACAGGCTATATAATTTACAACCTGCAAGAAATGTGTTTTATGAAGTGTGTTTTATAAAAAAGAAAGCCCGAGGTTCATTTGCGTATTTTTTCGGCCGGAAGCTGCGGGTCCGGTCAGGTTTGTCGGGCCGGCCCAACCTGTTGAGAACTCTAGTCTATAATATTGTGCTCCGATCCGGTTCTGTAGTGCTGCAGTTGTATAGTATGTGTTATGAAAACACACTCCACGTTGACTGGTGTCAACGTGGAGTGTTTTATTTTGAAAAGTAACCAGATGTTATATTGTTGTTTCTGTGCGTGTTCCTGTCTGCTTGGGGCTAAATTCAGCTGAATTGCTGGAGCTTCCTCCGTCATCCGCCGAAATAAAAAGTCCTGCGTATCTGCTCCAGCAGTCCGGAGCAGATATGCAGTGCAGCGGACCTGGTGGAAGCTAAGCCCCAATTTCCACTGGATACCTGCCCGCTGCGTTGTGGCTCCGATCCGGTTTTGCTCTGCCGTCCGCCATCCAACAATCCTCACCGGTTGCGGTTTGAGTCTGCCACGGCACAGTACGGCAGACAGTTGCCGTCACGCGGCCGAGGAGTTCCCGCGATAATCACATAATCACTCGCGACTGCAGTTATAGGTCTGTGTTATTAAAAACAGCGACACGAAGTGTTCCCGACGGATAAGCAGGTGAGCTTGTGTTTGTCTCTTTTTTGAGATTTGTGTGCTTGAGTCAACATGGAGTGTTTTATTTTGAAAAGTAACTGGATGTTGTTTGTTATTCCGGCACTTGACTTCCTGTGTGCTCCGTGCTAAATTCAGCTGAATTGCTGCACCAGGAATAGAAGTCCTGCGTATCTGTGCCGGAGGGCTCCAGACTGCCGGAGCAGGGACGGAGCTGATATGCAGCGCAGCGGACCTGATGGGGATTGACACATTGACTAAAATGAAACCTATCAGCTCCGCCGGCGTGGCGGAGACGCAACGCAGTGGGGACGTATCCAGTGGAAATTGGGGGTAAGACATTATCTAAAGTGAAAAACCAGCACAGCTCCGCCAGGCAGCGGACACGTATATGGTAGAATCACAGAGTTCGTTTCGCCATTGTTCGCTGAAAGTGAAACCTTCTCCTTCTGCGCTCGGAATAACTTTTGGACCCTCCCCCTCCACACACTAGCCACTTACAGTGCCATTCACTGCCCATTTAACACACATTGGCCTGCCAGCTGTCATTCTAACAGATTCACTTGGTTGCAGTCTGCAGCCCTGGATACACCATTTGTGGACTAAACGATAGGATGGGCTAAGGCAAGTTTTGGATGGGCTTGAGCCCACCCAAAACAGGGCTAGCCTCGCCACTGTATGACAATAGGAAGCACTGTGTGTATACTCATAATCTTGCTTAACTATATATGACCAAGTTCCTCTTAAAGCAACAGATTTATTGCGAAGAGAAGACAGAATGAGATGTTTTGTTCCTAGTTTCCCACCGCCAGGACTCAGCCGTCAAACTGGGATTGATACGTCAAAACAATGCATACTCTACTTTCAACAGTATTATTCAATATGGATGTAAAGATCAGAGTGGAGGAAGGGGAGCTGCTCCCAGGCCAGGAGAACATTGAGCCCCTTATTTGTAATTCAAAACAACACCCATATTAGATGATGTATGAGCTCATTTCCTGTCCCATGATTCTCTTTAGATTAAACAATGTGTGAATGTAAATTTGAATTAAACAAGGGACAAAAAATGACATAAAGCACTTGTGTGCATCATCCTGTGGGCAGAGGGCAGCAGGTGGAAAAAGACAGCAATCAATCTGACATTCAACTAAGAGAGAGAAAGTATGACATCACTGGACTGCTACAACTGTACTTTGTACTTTCTTTGTTTCAGCCTCAAGAAACCAACTTTGTTTTCTTGCTTTTTCCATCCTCATCCACTTCGTCTTTCTCCTCTCCCCGGTCCATCCTGCCAACTCCCCTCTTGCACTCTCCCCCTTCCTTCTTTCTCCTATTTGATGTGTTTGCCTTCACGGCTTCTGAGCGCTCTCTAATTCCATCTGGCCACAACAGAGAAGGAGGCGCAGTGAGAAAAATCATTTCCATATGTGCAAATTAGGGACCCCCCCAACCCCACCTCTATACACAAACAGACACAAGCTGCACATTCCCCCCTACATATTGACTGCCAAGGCTGGTAATGGTGATCAAGGGGACAGTTTCTGTTGGCCCTAGGTCTGAGTCTGTAAGTTGTCATGACTGTAATGTTACATCAACAACTGTGACCTGGGGAAAATGATGATAATTAAGAAATTAATGACAAGCAGACAACATATTATTATTATAACTATTATTATTACTATTATTTTTATTGTTTTCCAAATCACATGTGGTGAATACAACAGTTATCTTAGATTGAAAGACCTCCACCTGCAGCTTGATTACCTGTGCTGCGGTTCCATCTGTATTTCCTCTGGCGAATTACAACTTTCCTTCTCAGAGCACATCTCATGTCATGAAAAAACAAATGTTAGCAGTTCATTTGATCTGATGGAAAAGGAGGAATGAGAAGAGAGAGACACACAGTGACAATTACAGCCATTCGTCCTGCCCTTCAGTTTGCTGAAAAAATAGTTTGTTCCCTTGATGCACAAAGACAGCATGTGTGTTGCCTTTCCATCCACCTCAGATATCTCTAAAACCCTCCCCTCAACGACCTCTTCTGCCATTCCTGAGCGGCTGTTCTATTACAGTTTGCTTAAACACTAAAAGTGGTTGCTATGCCCAAAGCATCACAACCTCTAACTTTGGTGACCTGCACTAAACAAAAGCACCAACCCTGCAAACACAAATATATGCTTTGCACTGTGTTTGAAATCCTCCAACGCATGTCTTGCAAAACACTACACTCTGTTTTTTACATAAGACACATTGTTCAAAAAGGAAGACTCA
Organism: Diplodus sargus; assembly: GCA_903131615.1. Taxonomy (NCBI): domain Eukaryota; kingdom Metazoa; phylum Chordata; class Actinopteri; order Spariformes; family Sparidae; genus Diplodus; species Diplodus sargus. The sequence goes on from CAEMYA010000202.1 coordinate 538,032, forward strand.
TGCAATCATTGGGAAAACACATCTATTTAAAATACAAAACACAACTAAAATTGGAAAAGCACACAGACTCACACATGAAAACATTTAAAATCTAATTGTTGCACAATCATTCTAAGCTATAGCACTACAAATACACCTGATGTGAGCTCAGCTCCTTTGTGCCAACTTTGGAAACATGGAGGCAGAACGAAGAAGAGGGAGAGTAGGAGCAGCAGCAGGACGAGGAAGAGGACGAAGAAGGGGAGCAGGCAATCACAATAGATTTATGGCACTCAGCTTGCCACCATACACCCCATTTTTTAATCCATTTGAGGAGTTCTTTTCAGCATGGCGCTGGAAAGTTTATGACCGTCAGCCACATGCCTCTTCTACAAGCCATGGAAGAGGCATGCGGCGACATTGAGGTGAGGTCCATACAGGGTTGGATACGGCATGCATGGCGATATTTCCCCATTGCTTGGCAAGGGAGGACATTGCTTGTGATGTGGATGAGGTGATGTGGCCAAATGCCAACAGGAGACAGGATCCATAACCTAAATGTCTTCCAGTCATTCCCTTACAACACCATGTTTTGTAGAACATTTTAGTTGTACCATGTCTTCGTGATTTTTTGTTTTTTTTTTACTTTTGCAACCAATAACCTGTGGGCAGACCCTATTTCATGCCATAGGCAAGATTTTAGTGGGTGCCCCTTGCATCTCAGGCAATTGCCATCACACACCAATCATATTCTTACACTCACTGATTGATTATGTAGTAGAAGCTGTTGCTGCATCTCTGTAAGGTGCTGAGATGAAGGTGTCTGCAGGTGACCGAGGATCTGCAGGTGTGGGCATTTTTTTTATTTTTTTAAAAATGCATCTGAAGAGAGAGGAGGAGTATATGTGACCACTGGGTGTTACGCTATATTAATAAATGAAGCTGCTGATGGTGAAACCAGCCAGTTCATGCGTCACACTTAAAAGGAAAAGGGTGTTTGTGTGTGTTTAAAATGATTTGTCATTCCCCAAACACCTGAATAGTCTTTCCAGCATGCCCTAATGAATATGAGGGTGGAGTTACTAACGTAAACTCTGGATGTTATTAGATTATCAAACGTTACCATCTTCTAAGTAAGCTAGAAACTCTCTGCTCCAACAGTAACTACTATGAAATTCACCACATTACTGCCGTCTCTTAACCATTTCCCCTCCTCTTCTCCTTTTGTTGACTGGCACCAAATGGCATAATAGGTTATGGAGTTATGTTGTTGTTGGCCTTTTTGAGAAGTTTCATAATTAACAGGAATAAAATCTCACTAGTAAAAAGAATTTAAAGTTAATCATTCGGATATTTTTATTTCTTCCCTCGTTTGTGGCACTCTATTGATGGATGGTCCCCCTAGCATTTTCCTATATGGCCTATACCATGGGCCAGCCCTAACTGCGACCAGCCAACCAACCAACCAACCAACTGACCATTGGGCGGCTTTGGGTCACCTTGCAAAAAGGGCTATGAGGGGTAAAGCAGCATTACCTGCTAAATCACTTCACTGTCAACAGGTGCAATGAGGATGTCGGTATCTTTTGGAGAGATCACAAAACACATACCCTCTCCTCTCCATGTTGGCTTGAGGAGTGCTATGCATTCCAGCAACAAGCACAACCAGTGAGCGAGCTTTCTGCTCAGCTGGCTGTGTATTTTAAATGCGTTGAAATAGGGTGTATCCTGGACTCCACCTCTTAGGATTACCTAAAGATGATAGGTATGGTTATAGTTTCAATTTCAGAATCCTTTTTGTTCTGGGCTTTTCATGGCTTTATTCATCAGAAAAGACAAAAGCGATAGTAAATGGGAAGAAATAGAAGGGATAACATGAAGCATTAAAAGCATAAAACCCTTGTTGCGTCTGTGAGGACAAGCCTGAAAGCCAAATTCAGAGAGGAGCCAGGGGCATATAAAATAGAGCCATCTGCATAAATATGTACCTCACAATTTGGGGAAGAAGGAGGAGGGTTTACATGCTGTATGTGACAAACAAAGGAGGATCAGGAATGGTCCCTTGAGGTACACCAATACTCACACTGATGGAATTTAACTTCCTGTGGTCAGAGACTACTGCCTCAGTTATATCTGGAAGATTGTCATAAAACAACTTAATGGACTGCTGATGTACTCTTATTGACCAACATATATCCAGAGGAACTACTGTTTTTTGAAGGATTTCATAATTCTCCAAAACCCAGATGAATTGCCAGCCGTGTTTCCATGCACAGACGAGTAGTCAGATTTGGCTTTTCTATTGAGTCTGAGACTTTTTTTTTCCATTGTTGCCCATAATCTTCCAGTCCTTCAGATTATTTTCTACAGAGCATGTTTATCAAACACATTGTGTAATTATGATAAAATGCTAGGTCAGAGTCAGAAGGTTAGAGTCAACAAATCATTACAAAACATTTGGTCGTTGAACCTCATTGATAAATGACATGTTAAAATCACAGATTCAGTAGCTAGAGAGTTCGCTGAGCATCAGTTTGATGTCAAACATTACTGGCTATGTAATAAGATACTGGCAAGGTAAATTGGATTTAACTTACTGTCTGATTTGTAGATGCGAGACCTGATCAATGTTGATTAAGCAGAACGTGTTTATGTGTAGCACATACCTTCCAAATGTGCCTCCTCCTCTGGAAAAAAACTGCTTTCCAAAGGAAAATTCCCCTTAGGACTGCTTGATGGCAAAAACATTTTCTAAAATAACAGTAACTGAGAGACAAAAAGCTGAAATTTTAGAATACGCTGGCAATCAGACTACAACTTAAGCCACAGTGGAGTATAAAGTGGCTTTCTTGATGGCTGCCTCTCACACAGATGCAGGGCGTTTGATCATCAGTGCCAGCTCAAATACTCTGGTGGCTAGCCTCGACCTTCTGCAACATTCCACAGACTTTAAGCAAAGCAGGGTTATAAATTGTAGCATGTGAAGAACTGATAATATTCATGTACTTCATAATTCCAACATTCGCTTTACTCGCTGCCGGATTATTTCATCTCCTCTGCTACCAGCCTTCACTCCACTGTGGCTCCTCCATGTTAGACTCACCAGACCCTTCACCAAAGCCTCAGCTGACTCAACTGTGAGTCTCCACCACTACAACTGCCTGAGCCCGAGTCTAACCCCCAATTTCTACTGGATACGTCTCCGCTGCGTGGCGTCTCCGCCACACCGGCGGAGCAGATACGTTTCACTTTAGTCCATGTGTTAATCCCCACCAGGTCCGCTGTGCTGCGTATCAGCTCCGTCCCAGCTCCGACAGTCCGTAGCCCTCCGGCACAGATAAGTAGGACTTCTATTTCTGGCGGATGCCGGAGCATGACGCAGCAATCCAGCTGAATTTAGTACGGACCAGACAGGACGTCAAGCGCCAAAATAACAAACAACATCCGGTTTCTTTTCAAAATAAAACACTCCGTGTTGACACCGGCACACAAATCTCAAAAAAGAGACAAACAGAAGCTCTTCTGCTAATCATTCGGTTGGAAACACTTCGTGTTGTTGTTTTTAATAACACAGACCTATAACTGTGGTTGGGAGTGATTATGCGATTATCGCGGGAACTCCTCGCCTCGTGACGCCAGCGGTCTGTCGAACTGCGCCGTGGCATCTACCGTACTGCGCCGCGGCGTACTCAAACCGCAACCGGTGGGGATTGCCGGACGGCTGAGCAAAACCGGATCGGAGCTGCAACGCAGCGGACCCGTATCCAGTGGAAATTGGGGGTACTTTAAATACTGTTGGCTAGTTTAATTTATTGCTATGCATTATATTCAGTAAGATCATCATATGGTTTGTAAAGTGTTTTCCTCGAAGGAGCACTGCAGACAGGAGTGTGGACTAATTTTAGCAGTATGCATTTTTTTTTAATGGGCATCTTCAATTATTCTTAAAAAAATATAAGACATTAATATAAGACATATTTTGGATTATCTCTAATTATCTCTATCTCTAAAAAAAATCTCAGAAACACACTTTACTGACCTTTTCAGCAATAGAGAAAGTGTCCAAACGAGCCGCCATGTTGATCCGGTTTGGAGAGTTGAAGCGTGCAAAGCTGGGAGGTGTTGAATGGCATCGAATCTGAAACATCCTTGTGGACACATACCATCAATGAACTGACAAAGCTCACAGAGTAGGATCTAAGCACAGCCGTTTTAAAAGCTTTTGACCCATTAATCAGGGAAAACACCCTGCTGACGCACTTACATGTTTCACGTTAAGCAAAAACTTTTCAGAACAGAATCAGAATAATCCTGAACAGATTTCACAATCAGTAGATATTTTATCTATTATAAGTTTAGCTTTTGAAATCGCACTAAAATCCCATTTTTTGTCATCACAAAATCCTATGATTGGCCTGCTTGCTTTCATACCACAAAAAAGCCCCCAAAAAGTCCACTTGGAAGTGAGTCGTAACAACACTGTCTTGGCGAGCTCGGCCGGCTTGTTTTGTCCCCTTGGCCCCCCTAGCAGTCAGGCATTTCGTCATTTTGCAATAAGTTTAATTTCTAATGAATGGAAAATGTATACTTCAGTGGCAAAACTGCCATAGTGCCACCTCTGTGCCAAAGCAAAGTGGCAGTTTTGAAAGAGTTCAAACAGCTGGCAGAGATGTTTGGCTACTTGTGGCAACTTTCAACTTGACCTCGGTATTTCCAAGCAGAGAAGATCACGAGAGGAAGGCAGTAATCAATTATAAGGCCACGCAGCAGCCGTTGTGGTGTGGGGGGGCTGGGAGCAGGAATCAGGGCAGGACATCAGCTCAAATGTATGAGAACCAGCTTGAAGGGTCTTTGTGTGAGCAAAATGTTTGTTTGTATTCATATGTGTGTATGTGTGTGTGTGTGTGTGTGTGTGTGTGTGTGTGTGTGTGTGTGTGTGTACACGTTACAAGCAGCACTGCTGAAAGCGTGGACTAAAAAAGCCTCAAGGGGCCAAGGGGAAATCTTGGGTCCCCATGACCCCTCCTGTGGCTGGGGCCCAGCTGTGCTGTACTGGGCATCTGCCAGCTAGAGGACAGATCTGTCTCCAGTCTGCACACACACAAATGAGGCTCACACAATGTTAAAAAAGACACTCACAAACAGACAGACAAACATGTACAGCCCTGCATTTCACATACACACACACACACACACACACACACACTCACACAGAGATCATTTGCAGTGATCTATCGGTTTGTTTGTTGGGGGCGTATCTTCTCTGAATGTGAAAGAGGGCAGTTGTGGTCTGAGGAAAATCCTCTCAGTGCATCTCTCTGTAGGAGAAAAATCAAATCAAATCAAATCCTTTGTTTCCCCAACAACAAACCCAGGAGCCATACTCAACAATCACTCACTCCAATGGTTCACACAATGCCAAAGCGATAACATCCTGGGAAAAAAACAGAGTAATAAAAGGGAGACTACATAAAATATTTCCCTATAATGTGAGACAACAGCACAAGGGCAGATCAGATGGAGGGGCTTTGTGAATGTTTTCTTTGTTAAAAAATGACCCTCTCTTGTGTGCACGGTACCATTTCTCCATGTCCTGTCGGGTCCAAGTTTCCCCATATCAACTTCACTTACACAGCATAGCTAATAGTATGTGAAAATATAAGCTTTGCATCCATACAATATATTTGAACATGTTAACCACAAAACCAAATGTGTTGTTATAACTGTGCTCACTCTTCTGGTTTAGGTCTCTCCACCGTATGTTTAACCTGGCTGCGGCTGCAGGGATTGGCTCTGTTTTAGTAAGAATGATACCACTTTTACACAACATTACCATGTACATGCATGTTTTGCTAATCACAGTTAACCCCCATATTAATCTGCAATTAACTGTGTTCACTACCAGTAGATACATTTACCTTTGTGTTTTTTTTCCCCTTGTTCGTCATGTGGAATCTGCATCCTTGTATGGGGGTTGAGGTCTAGGTCCAGGCCAGTCAGGATCCTACCCATCAAACTAGGAAAAAGCAATTATTTGTGGACCTGGGTTTGTACACACGGAGTGTAATGTTAAAACAGCAATAGGACACACACAAAAAGCTGAAGGCATGATTTTCCTCAAAAAATGTTTGTTTTCAGTAGCAATATGATTTTCCTTCATTTGAACCAAGAAGGCCCAAAACAGGAAAAACAGACCAAAATGCAGAGTACCACAGTATCAGTTATGGGTGTTTTTTTTTGTTTTTTTTTAAGAGAGAGACAAAGATTAAGACAGAAACAACTGCATTTCTGTCAGACACACCCAATCAGTGAACTTACATTGTATTGCATGCACTTCTAAAGACTAGTAGGGGGTCAAGTAGGAATCAGAACATGTGTGCACATTCTGCTTTTGGGCCTATTTTAGATCAATTCAGCAACTATGGTGCAGAAATGCGTTTCCAAAGGAAGTGTTTTGCATTTGCTACAGCTCTGATTCAAGGCTTTGACTATCCTTTTCTCCATGCATCTGTGGCAGTTTCTATATCAGGGTGTAGCCACCCTTTGGCAGTACCATTCTGGATGGGTAACCCTTGTTAAATAGTTTACAACTATGTTGTTGATGAAGGATCTCAGATACCCAGGTCATGGTTATAAGTGCAATATCATAGGCAGCTGGACTTGTTTTAGTTTCTTGAAGAAACAAGTCTGGGACTCCTGAAGAATTACATCTTAAATCTCCAGATCTGTTATCGGTGGCTGTGGTATTTGTCATCATGGACTGGGTGATAGCCTCAATTTTATTTACCACTAGATCAATGGCAGGGCTCCATCCACACTAATGGTGGACACACTCCAATGTGATACTGATGTTTGGCCAATGGCCTTAAAGCTTGACAGTGAGCAAGAGAGAGAATTAGCATCATCTCTATTTTTGCTCTCTTTAGGAAGTGTCAGGTCTGTTTGTGGGGTAAGTAGATGTTGGTGTGTGTGTGTGTGTGTGTGTGTGTGTGTGTGTGTGTGTGTGTGTGTGTGTGTGTGTGTGTGTGTGCGTGTGTGAATGGAGCCATGAATTAGCGCTCAGGTCCTTACAGCTCTGGCAGCAGGGCTGATTAGAGAAGAGAAGAATAGTGCAGTGGCCTTCAGCGCCTTTCAGGGTGGATGGCTTGACCCCCACGACGACTATACATACATACATACACACAGACACAGCAGTGCTAATAGGGTACAATGACAATGTAAACACACACACAGTCACCAACAAGAAGGTCTTTGTGTTTGTGTGTGTTTGTGTGTCACACACAGACACGTACACACACACTGCGCTTCTCTTTCAGAACATATCTCCCAGTCGTCGCATAAGACGAGCGTTCCCTGTCACCGAGCTGAAATATTTATAATGAGAGCGATGAGGGGAAGCTGTGAATTATTCAACATGAAGGGAGGGGGGCAGGATGGCACTAAATAATCTTCACAGTGTGGCATCCCTCTTCACACACACACAAACACACACACATACACACACACACACACACTTTTTCTTATGTCCCTACTGTAGCGAGTGGACAACGCTGCAGTCCCCTCACCACCTCACCTCTCCAGGCAGCGGCTACAAAACCATATGTTTCAGTTTGTGTGTGCGTGTGCCATATTGCCAGGCTGCATATTGAATGAGACGGCGACACTCACCACTGTATTTTACATATTCTTACACCCCCCTTAGGTATTCAGCTGTCATCAATCCAAATGCACAATGGGAGCCATATCAAGCAAAAACTACTCAGGTCAGACTCCTCAAACGCAAGTTACTGCTATTGTCACGGTCGCGTTCACAACTGGTGTGGTTAACATTGGCCCATCATATGATTTTCACTTGGGGTCTCCCCATAAACCTCTTTCACTCCGTCTCAGGTGTTTATTTTGTGTCTTTAAAGCGGTGCTGTGCCAGGTTTTTATGTAAAAACCCAGATGTGTTATCAGTCTTAAACACAAAGTGGAGCCACAACAGAGACGAGTCTCATCATCACTGATTATGATGCTGATATGCTCAAATTAAATGCTACTATTTTGGAATGATTTTGAATTTAAAGGACAGCGTTCACTGGGGTAGCCGATTCGACCTATCAAACCTACACAGTGCACACTGCACTGGGCTGCAAACCTTTTGGCTTGTGACTCTTAACTAAGTCATGTATGATTGTAATCCCATGTCGTACCCAACGGCCTTACCAGTGAGTGTCAGCAGGTGAAAAAGGTTGTTTTTTTTCTCAAAATGCTTAATCCACATTTTTTCCTGAAGGCCTGAAGAGAGATAAAGTATTGGATTTTCACAAGAGAAAACTGTTTAAAAACAAACAAACAAACAAAAAAACTATTTGGTGTCTTATTTTTTCTTTATTATCCTTTAAACAATTTTTTGACCCACTCAGATTTAACTGTCCAGACTATGACTATGACATTACATGTACCAAAGAAATATACTTTTTAAATCTGACATAAATTGACATTTTTTAGTTTACATTTGCTTCTGTGATTATTTACCTTCGTCTTAATTTGCCTATTAATTTTCTTTCATTTCTAAGTTTCAATTTAATTTATCTTTTTCCTTTTTACTCATTTATTTCTGTATTTATTTTTTCCTTTACATTCGCATTCTCACCTTTTTTTCCCTCAGAAATGATTTTGTTTTTCTTTTTACTGTTCTTAAAGTGTTTCTTTTACATTATGCAAATGAAAGGGATGCTTAAAGCCAATCACAGCACACTATGGCACGACTAGGTGGAACACTCTTTGGAGAAATAATAAGACCATCTGAGACAGTCTTGGGATCACTGAGGTGATTTACAGCCGCTACAACCGGGGGCCAGATTTTTTTTTTTCTTTTTTTAAATTACTTTTTCTTCTTTGCCGTTTGCTCAATGATAAGTCTAATGAGGCACAAGTACCTATGTACTAACGGCTAATTGGGGGTGTTTTCTACATCCATATAAGGATAATTGTGGGAGTGCAAATGCAGTTCATGCAAGCACATCCGTTTCCACAATGTCTCAGATTTATGAAACAGAATCTGGTGTACGCACAGCTGTCATTGTGTAGATTCAAGGCTAATAATGTGTGTAGGCACACAGTTTTATGCAGCTAGCCCCAGGAATTTCATCTCGATTATATTTTATGAAGAAAATTGTCACATCTTAGAATTATCTCTAATGCTAACTGCTAACTGTAACATTAGCTAGTTAACTGCACATTTCACAGTCTTATCATCTGTCTCTGCCTGCGGACAGCAAGCAGAGCTGATGAGTTAAGAAACAAGAAAACATGTCTGTCCTTCAGGAAATTCTGTATGCGCTCAGTATTTTCTCTATAATTACCATCTATTTACCAAAACCAGCTAAATTCCAAAGTTGTGTGACAGCACAGGTAGTAAGGTTGTTTGTTGTACAGTCATCAGTGTGGCCTAGCCCCTAGAAAAACTGCTATGGCAGCATTTAGCTGAACATACATAGGGAGGCTGGCGACCACTGTCATAGCAAGGCTTGTAAAGCTGATCAGTGCACTCTGATGTCATCAACTAATAACCCCTCATTTGCAAAATGAAACAGAAATGCATAAAGAAATGTAAAGGGAACAGAATACAGAAATAAAACGTAAAAATCAAACACAATAAATACATTTCAACACCAATTAATACAAATAAATAAATATAATTTTAATTTGTATTCAAGGCAAATTAAGGCAATTGATTTATTTTTATTTGCATCTCCAATGTGTCCCAACCCCCAGTGTAGCTGTTCCTAGAATAGCTGAAGAAAAAAGTCACATTGGAAATTGTGTTTTTGCGACTGACTTTATACCTGTGAAATGTCTTACATGGAGTAATCTGTCCTAAACTTGAGGTGACATCGGATGGACAGGGAGTATTTTGTGTCAAAAAAGAAGAGTGCAGTTTTATTTAAAATTCTTTTTAAATGTCACTTAAAGAAGACAGAACAAGAATATTTTCTCCAATGTGCTGCCTCTTTGGTTGCCCCCACATGACAACCAGCCACAGATGGACATTGCGGCCTGCCCTCCTCATGTTTTCTCACGTTAAATTGGTCTAGCTGAAGTTTACGCTTTGAGACAATAGGAGAGAGCTCTTTGGGGGATCCTGGACCAGGCGATGAGGCCACCCGGGACTGGTCAGGCCAAGTAGGGAGAGAGAGACAGGGAGAGAAGGAGACAGAGAGAGAAAGAGTGTGTGTAAGTGTGTGTGTGTGTACATGCTATTATCTGTGTCTCCTCAGCATTTTGTGAAGGAACCAGATGGGGTCTATTCACACCACTCTGAGTTCTGGAGGCTCCCTGCAGCAACCTCTTGTTATCTTTTGTCACCAATCAAGTGCCATTTTCTCTCTCCTCCTCTCCTCCCCTTCCTCTCCTCCTCCCTCCTTTTTCTTTCTTCTATTCCCCCCTACTCTCTGTCTCCATTTGGGGACGCCAGCGTGCACAGTTGACTTTTTTTTTGTCTCAGTGGAACCTCTGTGGAACTGCCAGACTATTTTTAGAATTATGGGAAACTTATTTTATTCATGTGAACACTTAAATGTAGGTGGCATTGTTATTTCCTGTGTGTGCATTTTGCCAATTTTCATTTCACATGGATGTTACCTGAGGAAGTCTTGGATAATTAAATAATTGCCTCATTAAACTACTGGGAGCTTGTGTGGACTAACACAATGTACACAATGCACAATGCATGTCTTGTACTAGAGGACCCTGGCACCAGTTGTAAGGAATCCGACGTGTTTGTCGAGATTATTATCATCACACAAATCAGCACGAACATTAGAACTGGGAAAATTGCAAAAGTTCTGCAGTGATTGGGCTCCAGCATGGTCAGCAGGCTCCAAACCATCCTCAGACACACCCCACTGTTGGGCCTGAGTTGCTTTGATTTTCATGCAATTAGATGGGATCATTGCACTAATCATAAAGGACATATTTCTGTTCAATGTGCTTGCAGCTTTAATGTTCATGTCCCTTGTCAAAGGCCACCGCTGATGTGCGGGTTACAGAGGAAAAGAATGCATTTAAGATCAAAACCTCACACTTTGTAAAGAAAATAAACTCCAGTCGGCTCACAGGCCTGGGGTCCCCATCTGTGAGATTTGCAGTTGGATCACGGTTGGTTCAGTTGGTCTATTTTTTTTTTGTTTGTTTGTTTTTGTTTTTTCTAACTGCAGGCACAGCAATTTATGTTGTTGCCTTACATCACAGTAGCTACAAGTGCTTACAGTGCACTTCTTCATGGGGCCAAGAGTTTAATCAGATACTGATATTGACCACACCTTTGTACTTTTTGAGAAAGATACGTTTGGCGAATGTACAAAGGTAATGGAGACAGGAGCTGGGTGTGAGAGAAAGGTCAACAAATGAGAAGGGCTATAGACAAATTGGGCAATGTCATCCACCATTAGAAGTGGCCCTCAGGGGCGGGTGATAAAGAAATATGTGGAGACCCTTCAGCATAAAAGCACGAGTGCAGAGAGAACTCTTTAAGTTCGCTCCCAGGACCGGACTTACTGTTGGTTGGTGTTGCTGAGCCTTTTTCTTGACTCAAGCCTACATTTAAGACTACTGTTTGGTAAAATGTTGGACCAAGTACCAGAACCCATCTGGCCCATTTCTTGGGCCCTTTGGTCTCAACAACACCCAGTGCTGTTTTGAGAGTTATAATGGAAATTACAGAACTAGATTCTTTCTGTTTTCATTCTTTTGTGATCTGTGCTATAGTAAATGTATGGATGCTTCAGCCTGTTGAGTAAATAACAGAACATTTCAGAGACATGTTGATGAAGGTTCTCAGAGAACTACTTTGACATGAGAGCAAAACAAGAGAAATGTACACATAGAAGTGCAGCAACTCAATGAGAGAGTCTAAAGTCTCAACCTGCTGTATCAATAAACAAAGTTTTGATATAGTGTACACTAGAGAGTGAGAAACCATAATCTGTACATGTATATAGACTAATTGTGGGTGTTTTGATTGACTCTCCTGACTAATCACAGCTCATTGTCTTACATGGTAGAGAACAAAGGCTGAGTGATTGCTGTGATTATGGTGAAAACAGAGGAGAAAAAAAAAAAAAAAACTGAACAGCCCATGACAGCCATGCCTGCAGGAAGGGGGCAAGATCATCACCATCGTTAACAGTGTGATCCTAATCATCACCACCATCATCTTCATCATCATCATCTCCTTCTTCACATTCATCCCTTTCAATTCAGCACCTCTACCATCATCACGGTCACTGCCATTGTTGCCACTTCCACCTTTATTCAGTACCATTGCACATCACAATCAGCATCATCTCAATCTCCCACCAGATCATGATGAAAATAGTGTCATTATTGTCACCCGTGTACTCAATGTTAATCATCGCTGCTACTATGATTAAATAATGTAACTCAGTGATTAAGGGCTGCAACACACCCTCTGTGGGCTACACCTCAAGTTAGTAGGTAGGTGGTCATGCGTGCCATCACCACAGGGGACTCAGGGGAGGGTGTCCCCCAAAGTTTGGAAGAGAAAAACTTAACCCTGCAAAAAACAGATTCAAAGTTAAGGATTCAAGCTCACACTTTTATGTGTTAAATTACACTTGGTCGGGGGAGAGGCAGCATTTTCTGTATGTATCGATGCACCACAAAAGAACAAAAGAAGAGACTCCATGAGTGTATACTGATCAGCCACAACATTAAAACCACTGACAGATGACATTAATAACATTGATCATCCCCTCAAAATGCGATGTTCTACTAAGAATCCTTGGGTGCTGGCATTCATGTGAATGCCACTTGACACGCACCACCCATCCAAACACTGTTGTGGACTAAATACATCCCCTCATCACAACAACTCTACCCGATGGCGATGCCCCCCAGCAGGACAATGTGCCCTGACACACCGAAAACACTTCTCAGGAACAGCTCGAGGAACACAATAAAGGGTGCTGACCGGGCCTCCTAATTCCCCAGATCCCAATCTGAGCGATAAGACGTGCTGGAGCAGGTCTGATCCATGGAGGATCCACCCCCCAACATATAGGACCCAGAGGATCCACTTTAAAACACCCTGGTGCCAGACACCACAGGACATCCTCTGAGGTCTTAAGTCCATGTCTTCACAGGTCAGAGCAGTTTTGGCTGTATAAGGGTAACCTCCATAATATTAGGCAGGTGGCCATAATCTTATGCCTGATCAGTGTATATGTGTCTGTGCACACGTTCTGGTAAAAAATAGACAAAGGAGGAAAAAGAGGCAGACAGAAAGCACAAAGTGTTGTGCCTGAACGCGTTCAATGAACGATCGTTCATGAACTCGTTCATATTTTGGGCGAATGTGAACTGAACATACGTATTTCTGCCTGATGAACGTTATTGTGAACGTGTTCATTCTGGAGTTTATGAACGGCGCGCTCTCACAGTTTAACTTCGTTCAAGACCGTGCCAGATTTCCATCAAGTCTTCCAGGCGAAAACCAAGCTAATATGTAGCGGAAAAACACCCAATCTGGCTGTTGTGTATAAAAAGGACGCTGGACGAGAGGTTTGTGCATGTAACTCGCTTTAATTTCGATCAAAATGAAACCTAACTATTTCAGACAGAAACAGCTGCATACTAAACATGCAGTGAGGCATTACCAAACACACACAGATTAATTCGCCCTGAACAGACAGAGCACTGGCAACACCCATAACACCAGACACCACAGAGTCGCACCGCCGCATGCGTCATCAACATGCTAAGCATGGAGGCAAAAACAAATGAAGGCAGCAGCACTACCTCAGAGTCTGCCTCCACCATCAACATGGCATCTTCGTATGATTACTTAAAACCATTTTATGAACAAGTCAGTGATGATCCAGGTGGGAAAAATCTGACCTTTTGGTGTAAATTTTGCCTGCCGGGTTTCAAGAAGCAACTCTGTACATCAACAACAGCAAACCTGAAACAGCAAATTGAACTAAAGCACCCGGCTAGCCTTTCAAGGTATGTGCGAGCAAATAAAAAATCAAAAGACACGGCAACAGCGAGCCAAAACAGATCCTCTACCACCCAAATCACATTAACGGCGTACAGCAGCGGCTCCGCTGTCTTCATATTGTGGGAGAGCTGCTGTTTCAGTGTTAAAACTTGTTAGAATAATTGTTGTCTGTGGTTCTATATGGGCCGTGGCAATCATTTAAAAAAAATAATAGCTCGCAGCAACATATTGAAAAAAAAGAACTATGAACTAGTTCATTTTTGGAACTGTGAACTTAGTTAAAAATGTTGAATTATGTCCTATGAACTGAACTAGTTCATTTTAAAATTTGTGAACTGAACTTTGAACTAGTTCATGTAGAAAGTGAACTTTCCCAACACTGCTGATAAGATGCAGGTTTGAGGTGAGTTAATGTAGCCTATTTATTTGACCAATCAGTGCACTCTCATACCTACTGTTCATTTTGAATGTGACAACTGCACAATCTGAGCTCTCAAAGGGGCAGTATGTAGTTTTGGAGAAGAAATTCAAACTCAGAATATTTGTTCATGTTTACAATACTAGTGGGGTACTAATACAAGTCAGAATATGTATTTTCCTTAAGTGAATAACTAAGCTGTTTTCAGAGGAAAATGAAGTCTCAGAATACTGTTTGAAGCTAAAAGGTGGCAGGGTCCACCAAATATGAACATATAGGCATGAATAAATTACAAGGACAAATTACATATAAATCACCATGATCTACTCAGGTTAAAAGAGAGTCATATTTCAGGCATGAGACACTGTGCTGTAGGCTCAACATACCTCTCGAAACCTTGCTAGGCCCAAAGCCTTGTTAACTCACTTCTTAGTACACCACTTGATCATAACTGGTTTTACAGTTATGAGGAAAGAGGGTTAACTAAACATTTAACAACAAGTAGTCATCCACAAAACTGCCCAAAAATAATTCCCTCTCCCACTTCCTTTACATACTCAATACTACTGCCATGCCTCTTGGTGGCTCAGAACAATGCTGTACCTTGTAATTGTAATGTTTTGGGACTGTTGCAGCCAAACCATTTGTTCTCTTTCTTGTGTCAAAACAATTCCAACTTTTTTACCCTGGGAACATAGAAATGACTCCTGCACAAGTATAAATAAGGCTTGTATTTCTATGGTAAGGCATTAGCACAAATCTCTGAAACTAATGATCTGGTACTGTAACTG
>CAEMYA010000202.1:560255-587241 GCA_903131615.1 Diplodus sargus
TTCCCTCCATAGACTTCAAACGGTCCAAAACTCTGCTGCTCGCCTCCTCACTCACACCCGGTCCCATGAACACATCACCCCCATTCTCTACACCCTCCACTGGCTCCCTATCAAACAACGCATTGACTTCAAAATACTCCTCCTTCAAAGCACCCCCCCGCCACCCTACCTGTCTGACCTCCTTATCCCCTACCGCCCCTCCCGAGCCCTCCGATATTCCTCCTCTGTCACTCTGACTATACCACCAGCCAACCTCAAAACCTTTGGACACAGAGTCTTCTCCAGAACTGCACCCCGACTTTGAAACTCTCTCCCCAACCCCATCCGTGACTCTCCCTCACTTACCACATTTAAATCCCACCTAAAAACCTACCTCTTGTCACAAGCCTACAATCTCCTCTACCCATAACTACATTAATTCCTGCCCTCTCCCCCTGAACCGCCTCTCTACACTCTCCTTCCACTCTACTCACTCATCAGCCCCACACTGCTCTTCAATCCACACACCCCCCACCTCTTGTCTATTGTTGTACATGTCTCTGTCTGTTTGTCTGTACCAGCATTATCTACTCCATGCCCCATTGTTTCCCTGCCGTGCTCTGTCTTTTGTTATCTTTGTTTGCTATTTGTGTATTATCTTTGTTTGCTATCTGTGTATCTTTGTAAGCGACTTTGGGTCCTTGAAAAGCACTATATAAATTAAATCAATTATTATTATTATTATTACCTCACCAACCTCGCTCCAGCAGCCACATCCAGCAACCCAGCCCAGGGAACCACCGCACACAACGCCTCCGCAAACGTAGCGACCGCTCTTCGAGGCGCGCCTACCGCAGGCCCGTCTGAACATCCTCGTTTTCTATCTGTTTACACCCCCCTTCCCCAACACCCACCTGTTTTTTTCTCTTCCTACAGCGCTCCCTACCACTAGCCCAGCCGCTCTGCCCGCTATCACCCCACCGACCTCTGGCAACTACACCTTGGCGTCCAGCTCCCCTCCGACCCGTCCCCCTCCATCCTCACGTCCCTCACCCATCTCAACCTCCCTAAGGCAGCAGATCATATCAGGTACCTACACCGACCTCGCACTTCTGTTTCAGCCATCCAAATGCCCCTCCGCCACCCCCAGGGAGCTTCCCCACAACACAGCCCAGCTAAGGCACCCCCCACCACCACGTTCCCGCGAACTCACCCCAGTCGAGTTCGCTTTCGCTTTCTCCCTCTACCAAAACACACTCTGTTCAGCCTTCCCCAACCGCAGGGCCGAGATGGACGACTACCTATCCACCAGCTCATACTGCGGCGGCGCCCATGCCAGATCAACCTGCTCCTTTGTCCACTATCTCATCCACGGTTTCACTTTCGGCTTTCATCCAGGCTTCATCACCACCCTGACTCCGCATTCACCTGCCACAACCTACTCACTGAACCCGACACAGTGGACACACTACTCTCATTGAGTAGTCATTTTCCAACTGTCATACAAAGTTAAGAAGTTGCAGGGGTCTTCACACACCAAAAAAGAGTGCAACCAGAGAGAAGGGGAGGTACCAGCATTCCGAAACTTCATTCAATGGCGGAGCTACCTTAGTATGTCAGTTAGTGAAGATCTTCTCCATGAATGCCACACACTGTTTCCTCTTCTCAGGTTTCCTTTTCAGGGTTTGTTGCAGGGACACAAACCTTCACCCCCAGCTCTTTGATATTCTGCAAACTCTGGCATGGTTCTTTGAAGGACAGTGGGGCTAGCCAATTGTTAGCGTGTTAGTGTTTTCGACTGATCGAGCATATATTTTTTTGTCATGCTACGTTTGCACAGCTTTGTTTGGTCAGTTTTCCTGTTGCCTTACCTCCCGTGTCCTGGCTTATCATGCAATTGGTACAGTCCTGAAGTGACAAGGTCTTGTTGTGGCAAATATTGTGCCAGAGGCTCTGGGAGAGGTAATGTGCTAGCTGAAGGAATATGTCAGGGAGTATATGAGTGAGCACAGCTTACAACTTGAATTCAGACTTTGTCTTAACTTTGATTTACTCAGGTAAGTTTGGTGCAAGTAAGTGCGTACTGTCATCATTTTCAGACTTGGGCTTGTTGTTGGGAAGCTGTAATTTATTAAACTAGTGCATTGGCCGGAAGAAAATATGTGTTCCTATAGAAAAGAAGGAGGTTAAGAAGCTTTTTCATTGATGGCCAAATGCGGCTGTGTTTAAAAGTGCAACGTCAGGGATATTTAGGTTTGTTGTGAAATCTGATATTCCAGGGTATAATTGGCGGGTTTTGACTATTTTTGATTTTGCCATTATATTTCACCTTAAAAACTATTTACTTGTTGTCATTATTTTCAGCACAACCTTATGCCACATGTGTGACTGTACAGTTATTTTTTTTTTATTTTGGCATACTATATTAACACAATGGACCTAAAATCACAAAAAAAAACAAAAAACAAAACATAAAATCCGAGAAGAAAAAGTTACTTTTTTTACTGTGAAAACCACAAATATGTTTAGCAAACCATTTTTTATTACTTATAATGCAAATATAAATTGTTGTTTGCTGAATTTGGGCATACATTTAAAAAATTTACAAATCTATGTGTAACTATTTACATTTAAATGCAGGCAATGCTCAGGTCTGCCTGAGCTCCTTCCAGCTGAATGAAGAGCTGCACTGCCTGCTCCACATTCAGCTTCTCCTGTTTTGACTCATTAAACAAAAAACTGACTGCACTACACACTAAACACACTACACCAAACACTACATAACACACTAACTATACTCTCTAAACACTCTAAATGTCACAAATCTCTCAACTCTCAATATCGCTGTCTGTACACCGACCGTCGTTGCCTGTCAATCATCCACCGATGTCCCTCCCACAACTTCCTGTTCCTCAACAACCAAACTTGCTGCTTGAGCACTTTCGTGACAAAAGCCCGTTTTTACCGTTTCTTCCTGCACTAGACACAAAGCAAACGTGACGGCAATGTTCGCGAAAAAGTATGGCGGACATCATTTACCCTAAATACGGTTTTGGACATGTTGGTGCGTCCAGTCCATCGACTCAGGAGGTGGGCCGTGTGGGTTAGCTAGCGGCTAGCAGCTAGCTACACACGAACATCCACAGATTCTGATTCCACTTTGTTGTTCACGCGTCTCTGCATCTCCTCAGACCCGAACTGACTCGGCCCGGACTCGTTTAGTCTCATTAATCCACAACAGTCAGTTTAGATTCACAGAACAGAATGGGACCAAACCGCCGGCTAACCTCCAGTCCAGCTCGCGCCACTGCAGGTATACATCAGATTAGACATTTTGACCAGTGTATTGAATTTCCTTTCCAAACCTCTTTTGATTCAGATTTTCCATTTTCAATCACAGCATGCGTTGCTTCAACGTCTTTCAGTACATCCACGATGGTTGCATCTGCTTCTCGATGTAGCGTTTCCTCTTCCAACTCTGTGTCTATTTTAGCTCCGCCAACTGATTTTGAGCATCTCTTGTCATTGTTTCTGCTTTGTTGGCAACCTTTTCCATTCTCAGTTTAACCTTTTGGCTAGCATATCTCTCACCTTGGCCATTTCTGCTTGAGCCCTGGCACGGGCTACACTTGCCAATGATGCTGATGTCCTGCTGTTTCTTAGCACTGGATACAGATGACTTGTTGCTTGTTGCCACCTCAACCACTTCAAAACAACTAATGGTGCCTTTTCACTTTTGTGTTTTCGTGCAGTGTGTTGAAACACCAACTTATAGGGTTTCAGTGATGTTGACCATTTACTTTCACACTTCTTCATTAATATGTAAAAAAAAAAATATATATATATATATATATATCTCCATATATATGGAGAGAGAGAAAGAGAGAGAGGCAGAATAATAATAATAATGTTTAAGTGGAATTATTTTATTTTTGTAATACTGTGACATAATACTGTCATTTCAAAAAAACAAAAGAAAACACCATGATATAAGTTTTAGGTTATATCACCAATGCCTTGTGTTAATATTTCGAAACTTATGTGGTGCATGAATTTCATTTAAAATACATATGTGTGTATTTGCTGTTCCACTGACAATATTGTGTGCATGCTGTACTGTCATAACATCAGTTTCCCTCCACTCTCTCGCTCACTCCACTCTGCTGCTTGTTACTGGACACCGGCCTCACCAAGGGCACCGTGGCAACGAGATCCACGCCCCCCCACCCCCGACCCGGAGCCCAGACAAGCGTTCAGGGGCAAAGCTGATCAATAAGGAGAGGATGAGATATGCCATTACAGGTGAGGCCAGCCCTTGTGCCATCCTAGCTGCCCCTCACCACAGCTCCCTGTCCATTCAGCAATATCTGCACATATTGGGGAGGCAGTAAATCTAGACGGGTCATTCATTCTTTCAAGTGTTTTTGAGATCCTGGGAGGATTTAGGGATCGTTAGGGCATCTATCCTCAGTCTGCCACACCCTGCTCTGACATTGTCTGTTGCTTGGTCAAATGAGATTGCATATCGTAATAATTCCAAATTCACTACTACCACTACTGTAAAGCTTTGCTGCTATATACTACTGTAAGAAACTATGAGCAATGTCAAACCTTAGTTTGTTGGTGGATAAAGAAAAAAATAATTAATCTTCAGGTCAAGAGAGTCTTTATCACTAAGTCTGTTCTCTCAGTGTCTGTTCTGCCCACACAAACACATTCATTCCCTCTCCATTACCATGCCAAGGCCAAACAGCTAAGCATCCCTTCCTTTTTTTCTATGCTCCCCTCATTGTCCTTATCTAGGAGCAGCCAAACGGTGGCTGCAGTGTCTGTCAAACTTCCCTGTGTCCTTTCAAGTTTGACTCAGAATAATAATGGTAATGATGGATGATGTGGGAGTATGTAGTTATCACCGTTAAGGCAAATAATAGCTCTTAATGCCAACACTAATGGGCAAAAAAACAGATTTCCTTCTTATCCAGAAAAAGGAGTGCAGTTAAGAGCACTTGTCTAGAGTCCCTATGTGGTAAAGAGCTTGCAGCTAATGGCTTAAGCATTGCTGTCGACTAAGTGGCTCAACAGAGCTGGTGACTGTCCGTTTGCACTACTTTTGCCAAGGTTAAGATGGTTGAATAGCAATGATGGAGCTGTGACAAGTGTTAACTGCAAGTTAGTTTCATTATGTTGGTGAATTTTTCATAATAAAAGGCAGGACAGTGTTTGAGGTACAGTGGATGTCAGTGCCTGAACAGAAAAAAAGGCACCCCAATGTTTGTCCTGATAACTCAGTGGAAGTTCTATGGATGTTTGTTGAGTTTTCAGAAGTTTTCACTTTTGTAAAAGCCCTTTATCCACATCCTAAAGACTCATATTTGTGCTGATATGTAGGAGTGTTCCAAAATGTTCCTGCCTGTTAGGAGCTCCAGGAGATGGAGGTAGGACAGATTCTATGGAAAGAGAAATTGTTTTAGATGAAAATAAGGTTATTAACAGACACTGCCTTGGCAAAAATTCAACTTTTTTTTTGTTTTTGTGTAGCATTGAAAAAAGAAAAAATCTGTTGTCCCTGCAATGTATGGTAACATAAACAATGTAGCCTTGAAGCAGTCTGTCACAACCTAAATAAGTGATATAACTTTGATTGCTTATTATTCTGTCATGCACACAAAAATATGCTGAGCCCAAACAAGCTTACAAGACACCACTAGAGAGACCAGTAACCAGAATAGCACCATATATGACAAGTGATACTAAATTCATCTTGACACTTTTTTCAAGCTTTAGAAACAGAAACAGTCAATTTATAGACATTCAAATTAAACATCCATTTCATTCTGTCAGTATCAGTGCACCAGAACATTTCTGGATTTTCATCATGACATAACACAGTGGAAAATGTGGTTCATTTTCAACCTCTCCTGATTCATCTATGTTTTTACATCTGCTCCGGGGCCAGAGGAAGGATTCCTGTTTCTGTGCAACTAAAACAAAGTTTTCAAAATAAAACACTCTGTGCAGACTCAGGATCTACAGCACAGTTAGGATCAACATATTAACAATAAACACAAAGAAATATCAATGAAATATGACAAAATAAACACAATCTGAGCAATTTAAGAAATTCAAGCAGGCATGATGTTGCGCTTCTAAAACAGTCCCGAAGCCATGTGGATGAGGGAACAATTCACATTGCTCATGCAAGTTCATAGAGATGAACCCGATACACTCTCCTGGGTCCCCATTTACATATTTCCTTCCAAAACTGTTTTTGGTTATTGATTGAAAAACAATTCTGATCAAACTTTATTGTACTTTCCTAAATCTATCAGTTGATGTCTGCTTGAAGGATCATTACACTTCAGAAAACATCTTTCAGCCATTTTACTTCCATGCCACAGCTTTTTAAATCGAGATTTCCAGTATAGCTTAAAGCACCTTCTTTTGTGGCGCAACTTACTTTGATTAGGTTTTTCTAGGTTGACATTTATCTAATCATTATCTTTATCTAAGATCTCTGTCAAGATGAGTGTTTTAGTATTGTTTCAGAAATGATCTCCATCGACAGAGTACATCTAAAAAGGTTGCAGCACAAGGCAGGAAGTGACCTGAAAAAAAAAAAAATGAATGAAATATAACTATACTTACAAACGAAAACGCAAAAATGTACACTAGACATGCAATTTTTACAGTATGTCTGATGTGTATTATAAACATGATAACAATATTTCATCTTTAAATATCAGGATTATTGTGAATACTGGTACACTGTGACACCTCTAATAAACATGCAGACCTGCCCACCGGAACACATTTCTGTGTAGCAAATCATCTTTGACATCAAAATAAACTGGTTTATTTTGTCACCTGAAAGTTGGTAGCTCAATGTGAATTGAAGCAATTGTGCACCAGTAGTCAAGTCAAACAGCAAGAGACAGCTTCAGTGTGTCAACAAGTGTGTAGCTTACCCAAAACCAAAAAAGAAGAGCATAGTTCAACCAATCATGGGGCCTCCCTACTAAAAAGGGTCTGCAGATTGAGAGAACACGCACCTTGATTTTATCCCCTTTCTGTAGCTTACATTTGGCAAGTTTTGGTAAACCAGCTCACCCCCCCTTTCCAGCGTATCTGCAGATAGTGTATTACCTCAACAGCAGATGAAGAAGGACACAGGACAGGTGGAATGACTGATGTCAGTAGTATTATTATTGTATTGATATTAGATTTGTTTCCTCTGAGATATTATTGAGTTTATGTAGTGTTTTTGTTGTTATAAACATTTCTATTTTTAAGATATAGATATAATATTGCTGGCTGCATGTGCATGTACATCAGCTGATCTTTTTAAAATTATTATTATTTGTATTATTATTTTCATAGCTGTGGTACTCCAAAGCCTCAAACGTCCTCAAGGTTGGTAGGTCTGCACATGAAATATATTTCTACCTATCTTGTGTGTCACTTTCAATGTCAGCAGTCTCTTTCAAATGTCTTCTTGTACTGGCTGGCTGCTCTTACCAGCCTGCCTCCTTTTGTCCTTGGCTGTCTGGTAACAGAGGACATGTGGCAGACCAGGTCAGCTTTCACGGGCTAGTGGCTGGAACTTGAACTTCGAACATTCTTTAGTGGCAGGAGAGCCCCTAAGGGAGGCTCATATCTAAGGGGGGCTCCTTTTACTCTTCCTTTCCCCTATCACTTAAGGGCCAATCTCTGTACTCCTCCTGAGGTGGGGGGTAAAGGTGTGGTCACCAAACAGGGGTAAGCTGAGGTCTGGTCAATATGATCTATAACAGTGTAAATGATTACATATTCATATAGAAACATGCAGGGTGCAAAATGCTGCATGTCAATCAATACTGAAGAAATGGGCCAAGGTCAGAAATGCTGACATACTGCAGTCTGCACTTCACGTTGTTAACCCATCAATCATGCTGAAAACAAACTAAAAGGCTTCACAGTAAGACAATAATGTAACAAACAAACTCGTCAAATATAGCAGCTTGGTCAATGGCCTTCAGTTTCAAGCTGTGGTGCTCTAACCCTCTGGTGTCAGTTTTGCATGTGAAGGGCTCTGTGGTCAGGTTAACAATAAGACATAATATGCAATGAGCGGTTAGACCTCCAAAATAAAGGCTCAAGTCAAGTTAGCAACAGTATGTAATAGGTTAGACTTCCAAATAAAGCTTGCTAACATGACATGTCACTATTATGAGAATTATGACTCTGGGACTGTCATTAATGTTGTCAGACAGTCGCGGATCGGTCAGGTCAAGGCAAAAAGACTTCCTGCCCAGGTTTAGACACAACAACAACTTTGCTGGGATTAAGCTCCAGAATTGCAAGGATTTGGAAAAGATCATATTTTGATTTAAAATAACTAGGGGTCAACCAATATGTTCTTTTCTAGGGCCGATAAAAATACTGATAATTTATTATCGAGGAGGCTGATAATCAATATTTGCAATTTATATTCCCTCTATAACATTATCCAGTTCTCTGTTATCACTGACTTTAAATCTGATGTATTGCTAAATAGGCACTTTTGCTTTCACTTCAACACATTCTCCACCATTGTCCTGTCACTCAGCTCTCCCTACTCTCTCCATGCTAAAAGTGAAATGAAACTCCTGTCACTCTTGGCTGTAATTCTGGTGCTGGACCCGCTGCTGCAGGGAGAAGACCCTTTCGGAAATATGTAATTGTACTGTTCGTCTTTGGAATATTCTTTTTTTTTTATATATATAAAAGCACAGTGACGGTCACCGTGTAACGCAGGCTACCAAGGCAACCTAGTGACAGCGCATGTTATTCATAAGTAATCACGGTTTTGCATGGTTAAAAATGGGTGTCCCGCCCACAACACTTAGCTGGTGGTCTTGGTAGATGTAGAATAAAACAGAAACTGTTAAGCACATTTATATATAACAAACAAAATGGAGAAAACAATAATAATAACAAAAACTAATTTGTAAGTGATATCATATTGAAATGTATTTAGAATTTATGTAGCCCTACAGTTTACCTTCTCAAATCATATGCATATCACATGTGCGTGAGCCTGTGGAAAACACACACTAAAGCTGATTGTAATTAATAAACACAAAGCCCATACATTCAAAGCACATGAGGACCCAAAAGGGACTTGTTGAAGGTCTGTTCGCCAGGACTTTAAAGTGAGCGAAGATAAACAAGAGAGCGTCTGTCTGTAGTAGCTAGTAAGGACAATGTCAAGAGCGTCACACGAGGAGGCTTTGTGGGGATATTCTCCTCAGTTGACAGATGACAGGCAGTTAACTTGGCTAAAAATATTCTTCACATGTGCAGATGTAGCGAAGTTAGCTAGCTGCATGTTGACTATGCCCAATTTTTTCATCATTATTTTGAATCATGATTAAAACCACAAAATAATACAAAGAGTGAACTCAATATTACCTTACTTTAAATATTACCCAAACTGGTAGGCTGTGACCAATACAGGTTATCAGTGAATGGTCAGAAATATCCACAACACAGTTGATGAACAACAAAGGTATGTTAATGACATGTCAAATTTTCTTTAAAAGTGTCATTTTCACAGCAGTGTGGACAGTAGTACCCTGGATCAAAAAATATTTTGGATCAGAATCTGCAGCTCCAGTGCACCAACACACAAAATAACATCATATTGTATTTTTCAATTGAACTTCTGAAATTCAGATTATTATTCCAGGTATATGTCATGGCTATGGTACATACAAGTACATTTTCACCGCTCATCATTTCTTCAAATGAAATCCATTCACAGTTTTTAAATCAAGTTGCTGCTATTGGTCCTATATCATGGCCAGATATCATAGTTACATTCCTTAATTAATTAAAACTGGGTCACATATATTTCAAGAACCACACTTGACATCACAGTATGTGATATTCTGCATGCCTGCCTTAAACACTGACTCCAGTACAATGTATTTATTGTATTATTTAAGATTATAAGAGGGTTGGAAAAGCTCTCTAATAATCTTGAATGAGTAACAGTATTTTTTGTTTTATTCATTGTACAATGTGTGTTAGTTAGTGCTCCTTTAACACACATATGTTTTCTTTAACAATTGTTCAAACAATATATGCAGAATAGGTTAAAAACATTATCAATACTGCTCCATACTGCTTTAAACTCAGTAAATAGTGTTGCTCTCCACATCTTTTGACCCTCTTCACCTCTGGTTCTGTGAGTTGTTACCATTTTTCTTACTTGAATAGTTCCATTAAGTCACTCCACGACAGAGAGCGTTGCTTTGAGGCCCAGAAGAGCTCTCCATACTTCCACACCACTATCACAGTTCCTCATCTGTCCTCCTCTCCCTCATCATCATTTACATTTTCAAATCTGCATTTTTCATATAGATTCCACCTTACTCTAATTTTAATATCACTGTTATTTCCCATGACACCTTTTGTTTTATTATACATTATGAATTTCTGCCTCTCTCTCATCTGTCCCTGTCTCTCTCTCCTCATCTTTCTCCTGCCACCCCCCAACCCTTCTCTTCCTTTTCTCTTCTAATCCCTGTGCCCATACTGCGTTTATGAGCTGAAATATTTTATCAGGTGGAACCCTCAGTCAAACTTATCATTTTAATCTTATTTCAATAAAAAAAATAATCTCTCTTCTTGGCTGTTTGACAGCAGTTAATGGTTTTTCGTTATCGTAAAGGAAACTTTGAGGACTGAGATAGACTGCCAAAAAAAAAATGCAAAAAGCCCTTGTATATTCCTCCCCAGATGACTCATAAACCATGCACTAAGAACAGGTAACATATCAGGCAAGAGGACAAAAGCCTGCTTGGTAGATTTATGCATGCATGCAATTTGACATAGTCCCGTAGCATTTGGAGATCATCAGAGCGGCTGTTAAAGAAGCCTGCACTGTGATGCACTTTTTGTTCTTGGCATTCACATGTAGTCAGGCACAGATACCACTCTCAGTGTTACTGTACATTTCAGTGTTTGTCCTCTGACTTTATCGAAATGGCATGAACTTCATTATTTTGAAAGCCATGACAAGTAAACACACCCACATGACACACTGATTCTCTACCATCTCAACAGCAGTGTGGGCTGCATTTTTCTTTGAGTGGGGTCTTTGCCTTAAGGGACAGATTCAAAATTCAAATGACATCTCCTGCACGGACTAGAGCTCGACTGTCTTGAGTATGTGCACATAAACTGTTGGCAGTGTGTGCACTCGGAAGAGACCAACTGTCGGCTGTCACATGGAGCAGGCTGGAACCCTTAAAGCTG
The DNA here is from genome assembly GCA_903131615.1 of Diplodus sargus. Classification (NCBI taxonomy): domain Eukaryota; kingdom Metazoa; phylum Chordata; class Actinopteri; order Spariformes; family Sparidae; genus Diplodus; species Diplodus sargus. Next base: position 571,515 of record CAEMYA010000202.1, read on the forward strand.
ACTCCACATCAAGCCAGCATTCAATCTCACGTTCAACCTCACCCTCACGTGGTATTGAAACATTTCTGAGAAATGCCTCATTTCCTGTCTTGCTGAGATTTAGCTGAGAAAGATACAGAGATCGACATTGTTTGTAAGTCAGTGTGCAGTCTGAGACGTTATTTTTTTGGCCTGCAACAGAAACTGTGTACTTCCAAAAGTAAGGGATGAGTGAGATGACTTGCAGTAGCATAGTGCCGTGGACAGGCTGGAATATATTGTTTGACCATGTCCCGGAAGAATGATGAGCTTTAGTTACTTACAGCACTGTAGGCAAGTAGCAGTGTCCCGAATCTGAGCAGCCACAGCAAGGTGCATAGGAGCAGTCTAGTGTAGAGGAAGCTGAACGAGTAAGAGACCAAGTGAGCTGTTGCATTCGTATAAGTTGCAGAAGTTGGATGGTATATGCATGCACACCAGCGAGGAGCAAGTTGCAGTCATCTATACTTGAGTTTACAAGACCTTGTGTCAGACCTTGTGCCGAGAATTAATCTGCAGGACCGAGTTGGGCTCCCTGTTGTCCGAGCCAAAGAATCCACAGAGTTTTTAGTGGCAATGGAGATGACATTGATTGGCTCAGTCTTGTTCCACCATTATTGCAGTATGTGGTCATCCTCCAATTGGACGGTCGGGGTTGAGTAACTTTGGTGTGTAGTTTATTTAATGTAGCTGTAGTTGAATAATAGATGTTTGTGTGTTGAAGAGTATTGATCATCGATAAATATCTTTCACATTTAATACATTTTATTATAATGTACTGAGCAGTTTGCTGTGATTATTTGTGCATATGTTTTGTGATAACAGCTGGTTTTGAAGGTCAGTGCTCGGTCTATTTCGTTCACTTTCTTCCTTTAATTTGAAACATTTACATTTTGAAGCAAATGCCCTGTCTCAGGCTGTTTCCTGTTTCATTATTGGTCCCTAAAATTAACTTGTATTTTCTTCTTATTCTTTTGCTATTTACTATTATTATGTTACTATGATTTGCTAAGAACCAAGCCTGACCTAACATTGTACCCAACGTCAGTGTGTCACTGCTTATGAGCAGTTAGTGCTGCTAATGAGCAGGTAGATCTGTGCATAGTGGCCTCTACCACTAGCACATGAATGTATGTATGTGATGCTTTCTGACCACTCCTTTACCCCTTCATCCATACATTCAGGGTTAGTATGGACCGTTTTTAACAAAGTAATACACAAACAACAAAGTAATACACAAACAAATGGGGAACACCCACACCCCCTGCTATACACGAAAACACACACACACACACACACACACACACACACACACACACACACACACACAATAAAGACACGCCCTACGAAGACATACGTTCAGTATTGTTATGCATGTTTTCTAGGCCGAGCAGTCTCCTGAGCAAGGACAGTGCATTCAAGGGCAGAAGTGTTGCACTTGCAGCATGTAGTACAGCCTTTCTTGCATCTTGCGCCTCCCGTTCATCATACATTCCTGTCACTGACCTCTCTGTCCTGGCTGCCTATTAGAGGCACTGTGGGCACATTTCCTTACGGGTAATTTATTAAGTTACTACTGCTACAAGGAACTTTCACTTTTTTCTTGATTCTGGTGGCCCTGTGCTACTAGGGGAGTGTGCTGGTATGGGTGGCAGCAGGAAGGAGGGGAGAGGAGATGTCCAGGGGGTCACTCTGAACTTGCCAATGGTGGTTAGAAGAGAAGAAAGAACAGAAGCCCTGGCATGGAGTCTGGGGACCTGCAAACATCATTCACATCTCCCCATAATCATCAAAACCATGCTAGGATGCCTCCTTAATTTACATAATACTGTCCCGACGCTTTTACTCCTGCTATCCATCATGGCCGGGATGAGGGGATGAGGCCCTCTTCATCCTCTGTTCTCCGTTTCCCTCTGTCTTTCTTTCTCCCTCTGATTGTGTCTTGTGTTTATCTGCCCAAGCACAAAAGATTGATTCCCCACTGTTTCTCCCACTTATGTTCAGCAGATATGAATTTTCACGGGATGATGAAGCACCAAGTCAACAAATAATAAACAGAAAACACTTATTCAAAAACAGAGAGAAGAAAGGGAGAGAGAAGGGGAGGTGTCTGTCTGTGTTTGGCTGATGAGGAGAGATGGATGTTGTGGGGTAAGAGACTCAGGACGGTACTGTGAAGAAAGCTGAATTAGAAATGCAGTTTTTTTTTTTCTCCCCGTCACTCCTTGTTGTTTCTCTTGGAGAGGACTGATGGAGGAAATATGACAGAGAAGAGCCGAGGACACACGGTGCTGCTTGTTTCATTGTTGTTAAACCTTGAAGTCAGACGGAGCAGACTAAGATCTGCACCAGGTTAGTGATGTGGAGGATTACAATAATAGTACTTAATAATAATGATAATGGAAATCTAGAGCAATGACAAATTAATTAATGACAGACCCTGAACCATCTCCTGATATTGCGCTTACCTTATGAGTTTGTCTGTGTGTGTGTGTGTGTGTGCATCAAACCTTATAAAATGCCCTATTGTAAATTGAACACAACTCACCACTCTCCTGCCACAGCTTCCTGTTGTGGGGAAGTCCCTGCGTGTCGAAAAGTAGGCATGTCCGATATGGATTATTTTAAACCGATACAATAATCATTAATTACCTGCAAGTGACAGCCAGTAAAAACTTATAATTTCTTGTTGACATATTTGTATTTTTTAAAAGTTCCAAACATGCAACTCATGTGCACCTGGGGATAAACAAGGCTAAGATGTAGTGAGGAAAGATGAATGATTTAATATTCCAAAGTTCTGACCGTCACTCTGACTTCACTATTGCCCACTAAACAACAGTTCTGACTGGTCATATGTTCGTTTATTTGTTCTAGTAATACAGATTAAGAATTAAGAATAAACAGAATGTTTTCTGTTTCCACTCACTTGTGTTTTACTTTACGACAGAGGTATAATGACAAAAGATAAATCTTGAATCTTGAAAGTGAAGACGCTTACATTTTACTTGGCCTCTAGACGACTGACCACTGCCAATAGCTGTGAGAAAAACCCTGCTGAGAGAGAATATAATTACCGCTGGTAGTCCAGATAATATACCTGGCCATGTACTAAAAACTTGTGCCAATCAGCTAGCTGATGTTATTACTGACATTTTTAAAATCTCACTCTCTCAGTAGGCTGTCCCCACATAATTCAAGACAGCCACCATTGTCCCTGTCCTTGACAAGTCTGCTGTGTCTTCTCATAATAACTACCGCCTCATGGCTCTCACTCCCCATCCAGGTGAAGTGTTTTGAAAAACTGGTTCCCCCACACATCAAAGGCATTCAGAACCAACAGATCAACAGATGATGCCATATCCACTGCCCTCTACGCAGTTCTCACACACTGAGGAAACAGCTACACCAGAATGCTGTTTGCTGACTTCAGCTCAACATTCATCACAATCTCCCCAAGAAGCTGATTGGAGAAGTTAATATTCTGGACTTGAGTACCATACTCTGCAGTTAGATATTGGAATTTCTCACAAATGGGGGTAAAATAAATAAATAAATAAATGTTTATGGTGCGCATGAGATATTTTCTACACTTCAATTAATAAATAGTGTTCACCTATCACACCATGACACTTTGGGGACTGTATGATGTAGCGCTGATGGACCCAAACATAGTTTTGTTTTGCAGCCACCGTGTTATAGAATGATGAATAAAAGGACCTTGCACCTTATATTGTAATATGCCCTTGGCCTTTTAAAGTAAATGTAAAAATTACATTCTATGAAGACTCAGTAATGAGTATGACCTCTTTAGACCACGGGAACTTAAGTCATACCCATCAGACTAACATTTTACAGGTGTGTGTTTAAAAATGTATTTCGTACATGCCATTTGGTTTGAGATAATTTAATATGTCCTGTTGAGGAGAAATAGGGGCATTTCATGCCAAGACAAACTGTTCATTTTAAAACATTTTATAATCTCAGTAGCCACTAGCGCAGACTTATAACTTCTGAGTTGTTAAATCAGAGCAGTTTCAGGGAGCTATGTGCTGTATATGTGTGAGAGAGCATGGCCATGTCTGGTTCACAGAGGACATTACCATAAGTGCCATTACTGTCATAAAGCACAAGATCAGTATCAGTGTAATATACAACTGCCACTGCTGCAGCATCTGCCTTGACTTACAACACCTCTGCCCTGCGACTGACATTTCTAGCGACATACCCCCAAAGCAATTTGCTACCAGAAGTAATGCGGTATTGTTAATTGACTTCCATGGCATGTCAATTTGGTCACAACCAATAGGAAATATTGCAGCTGTCTTTTAAACTATAATACAATTAAGCCACCGTAGACTAAGCTAGGGAGAAAACTGATGACGCTCACAACTGAAGTTCCAATACAACACCAATAGTGATGCTTCCACCATCCAAGTGCCTGTTAGGTTACAGGTATTAACATGTTGTACTCACTTATAACAACTTGTGTAAGACTATACATGTTATCATGTATAAGGAAGTGGGAACTTTTAATTTGAAGATACTGACTGTTATTGCCCAGTATCAGGATGTTGGAATATAACATACCCAGATGGCACATGTACGTCTTGCTGCATATACTTGTAACAACTGACAAGCATTGCCTTAACCGGCAGATTTCTGTTAATTTCAAACCTCTCCTATAGCTGGGCTTGGGTCGACTCACATCAAAAATCCACAGTGCCTGGTTGCACATTGGACAACGCCTGGGGGCTCACAGATAAAGCTAAACAGAACTAAAACTGTCACCTCATACAGAGTGTTATTTATTTACATAATTAATCAGAGCATTAACAGTGATCACTCAAAATCAACAGTGGGAGGTGCGTAGAAACAGCTGAAACAGCGCTCTCTACTGCATCACACCTACATACACACAAAATACGATGTGAGACACACAAAATATGTTTGACTTGCTGTCTCCACACAGCATGAGGTCTGTGAATTTTCACAAATGGACATTTCTTGTTCTCAGAGCCGGCTGCCTACCCTGAGCTGCCTGGCTGTGGACGCAGAAGTAACTCACTAACTTAGTCAGTACTGTGCCCACTAGGGACGAAACTGAGATGAATCCACTTTGTATCGATCCAATTGACTTACGCTAGATCGGTCCTCAAAAGGCTTACGGAGCGTTGGTAGTATTGATATTTTGGAATCGATCCACCCATCCCTAGTGCCTACTCTCTGCCCTGATCTGAACATGTACTCTCAACAAGTCTAAAAATCCCATGTGATTAAATCTTTAGTTCAATGTAAGTTAGTGGCGGACTTCTGCAAGTGATGGTCTCTGGTGTGAATGCTCTGTGGACACTGCTGACCTGGGGCCAGTGGGGGTTTCACCATCACTGACTGACTTGATGACTCATGAGACTTGAAAATTTGACTCTTTGGTGATTGATTCAATCAAACTACAGTCTATAAATAGAGTCAACCCTGCCATCAACAGAGCAGGCACACTAATTGCAAAAAGGCAAATGGGGTAAGAGATAAAGGGGGTGGAGGTAGGCTGGCAGATAAATATTACACATATGTCAACCCATGAGATATGCGTTGGTTGACATTTGTAGGTTAAGAGAGAGATAGGTTAGGTGGAGACGGTTGAGATAGGCAGAGTTAGGCAGAGATAAGAGGGGATAGGTTGAGGTATGCAGAGATAAAGTAGATTCAAATGTGGAAAGGAATGAGGTGTGATAAATGGGAGAGCAACTATATTGAGTGTAAGGCAGAATGACAGGGATGGGAGACTGAGTGAAAGACCTTCACAAGAAGAGAGAGAGAGAGAGAGAGAGAGAGAGAGAGAGAGAGAGAGAGAGAGAGAGAGAGAGAGAAGTCCAGTCACAGCCGAGCCACTAATAACCCTCTCTCCATAACCCAACTCTGCCCTTCCATGTTAACATACTGTGAACTGAGCACAAGTGACAAAATCAATCCATCACGGCCACCCACCAACCGGCATAGAAAGGGACAGAGGAGCTAACAGAAATTGATGACATCCCCGCTCGAATTTTACACCATTTTGGCCACGACGGCGATTGAAACAGACAGAGATTTATAGTCCAGCCGGGCCGCGGCTATCCTTGATTGCCTCTTTTTTTCCCTCCCTTCTTTCACCGCCACGAAGCTCCCTGTTTTGCATATTTTTTCCCAAGCTCATCAAGAGTGAGCGGACGCATCAAAGTGACAATCTTATTTCACCTTTGGGGGAGGAGGTGGTGGTGGAGGGTGGGAGGCTACATCCTATGCTATAGATGAAAGCCGAGCTGCCCATCCTGCCGTCTGTCCATTTGACTACAGTTCCACTTCTCATTTTGATGTGATTTTTGGAATCTGACTCTAAAGATTAAGATTTGTGATTAAATGAGACAGAGCTGCTTCCAAGGCGACACTGGCCCTGAACAGGGCTGCAAAGTCTCTCCCGAGGCTGAATTATTCAAGTTATTCAAAAATCTCAATCTCTGACACCATCAAACCGTGTAGAATTTAGACCTGAAGTGTGAACCTGACCACTTCCACACCAGGTTTACAAGGAGTAAATGCTGTATGAGATGCCCTTTCCGTGTTCCTGTTAAAGCTCAGGACAAAGCTGATGACAAGTTAAAAGATATAAAGACTGGATAAACCAACAGAAAAATAATTTCAAGGAGCGCAGACATTTCAAATGTTGAGCACATGGGAGGAACATCAACCTTAAAACTAGTAAATATACCAGACAACACACTAGACCACTGGAGGCAACCAGAACAATCCCACAGGAACACCAATTGTCATCTGTTCACCTGTCAATATTAACATGGATGCTAACCAGCAGCTTGCACTCTTTTTGTGCAGCAACATTGGTATCTCAAAAATTGGTGCGATCCTAGATGCAGAGGCATGTAAGACATTAGGCCCACAGATGCAATAGAGAGGCTAAATCATGCCTCGTCCACTTTCAGCAGTGACCAGGAAAACCCTGAACAAATATCTCACACCTTGCATCTGACTGAACATGAAGTTAATGCAATTAGCAGAAAAGGGATAAAATGATGTGATACGCCCCTGTTAACATACTAAATTACAATACCTAAAGGATAGCAGTGACCAGATGCATGACATATTGGCAGGAGTAATCTGAATTAAGAGAAAGAATGTTCAGATGGTTGAATGAAATGCCAGGATCAGCTATGATGGAACGAGTTAGGAAAATAAAAACCAAAGGGGACAGAGAGCAAGAGCTAGGCAGGAAACCACATTACGATGTGGGACATACGCCATTTTGCAACAGAAAATTTGTGGAAGCTCATAAACAGAGCAAGTGCTTTGCCTATTGAAGCAAGACAGGCTTACATGAGGTGAAGAATTGCTGAGGCTCCCCTTAAACCCGTTGATGGTGACAGAGACCTTTGTGGCAGAAAATGTCAATTCAACATAAAAGTTAAATCGACAGTTGGAACACTTGAACTGTTGACTGAGGTCAGATGACCGTGCCGAGCTTGATCAGGCCCTCAGTGCCTTCCGCTTGTTGTAAGAGGACACAGGTAGTGGAGAGAAAACTTGTGTGAGATATCCTGGGATGTAGGCAAGTTTCCTGACACGTGTTACGGTGCATTTTCAGAAGAAAGGCCAGCTGGGGAAAAAAACAAGGGTCAATCAATTCCTGTTGCAAGATCAACTGAGTGCTGCATCAACCTCAAAATGCAATGTTTAAATGTTAATATTTAGATGTCTTTATTATCCCTCTTAGTACTTTAGACACAAATTGTACCTGATACAAGGTGTACATTTTGTAGGCCGACACACATCTGGTAGGAGACTTTACCAAGCAAATAATGACAAAAGCAAAAAGTTTCATAAATATGAGCAAATAGTATTCGGACACAGGAATGTTCAAATACAGGTCTTCTCCTGAAATATTTACCTTTAAATAAATGTGTGTTAGCCTAGTAGTTTAGGTAGGTCAAGATTGAGCAGCTTTTACAGAATTCATGACCTTATCCCTTGAGTTGAGATAAAAAGAGGCCGGACCTCTATTACAGAGCTTATGGCAACAGCAGCGCGGTCCATGCAGGCTTGTCGAAGAGAATTTAGGTCAGAGTCCCAGAGGAGCATTTACAGTGAAAGTTTCCCCAGCAGACAGGCGGACGTACGAACAACGAAAACAATGATTCAGTTTGGACTTGGAAAACTGATAAATACATTGCCTGCTGAATCTGCATAAGAACAATGAGACAACAGACACTGATCACAAATGAAAGACAGACCGATGCCTACATTTATCAAATTCCTGATTTGAGCATCATGAATTTGATGATTGACTTTGAAACATGTATTGATATCTTTGCCATAGAAGAGTGTTGAAGTCCATTACAGTGAAGCGGTTCTTGCAAAGTGTTGAGTTGTATTGGCTCATTATCCTGCTGCAGTAGGAAGTCACGTAAAAACTATTGCTAGACAAAAGGTTAGTAAGGGGGCAGTGCAAATCAAGCTTTGTTCCTGGAGAGTTACAAAAGCAACTTCATCGCAGATACATAATAATATGTATAATTTACTAAATAGGCAACACAAGACTACGCTTAGAAAAAGTCCTGTCAAACAAAGGCTTTCGTGCAGAGGTCTCAGAGGATGCAGTTTCTAAGCCTCTTTTCAGGATGGAAACAAGGTCAAACACTTGAGCTGGGCTAAGAAATACCAGGATTTCATGAGAGACGTCTGAAAAAAGTCTGATTTACTGATGAATCCAAGTTGGAGTTTTCTGTCAGTAACAGAAGAGTGTATATAAGGAGGCAAACAGGACAGAGAATGTGTTTCAATCCCACAGTTAAACATGGTGGTGGGAACATGCAAGTGTATATCTATATGTGTATATATATATATTTGAACCACAACTTTGAATACACTCAGTTCAACCTGAGTGATTGCAGTTTAACACAAATAAGTACACTTAGTTTAAGCACATGTAGCATACTAAAATGCTCATATACTGAGTTCCAACACAATTTAATTATATCTTTAATGCATGGAATGACTTTAAGAAATGCACAGACAGTATATTTTAAATACTTTTGCTTTGTTTGAATGTATCCCAAAGTACAGAAATATGCACACCTTCAGTGTATTTAGTACAACTTACATGATGTCAATTTAACACAACTTAACGAATCGTAATTTCAAATAACACAATAAAGCTCCTGGGATTGCCTCTGTTGCAATTACATATTTCTGTTTTGTTTTGTTTTTTTAAATAATTTCTACACATATTGTAATTGTATTAATTTACCTGTTGGTGGGCCACATAGACAACAAACCACATGAAAAATAGAGATAAGAAAGGAGATGCCAGCATGGGCGTGCCTGGCTTCTATGTTCAACAGCAGCTCATTCCAGTAATGTTATCAGATGTAAAGAATCACAATCTGAGCTCATCAGTGGCTAAAACAATCACTTTCAGTGGACTTACTTTGACAATCGGTTGAACACAAGCATCACGTAGCAACAATTGCAGCCTATCTTGTTGTTGCTGGTTGAGGTCATCTACTGGCATTTACTTATCAAAATGCCAGTTAAGATTACCATTGTGACTATTTCCTGAAAAAGTGTGGGGTACGTGTGCATGTCTGAAAAGAGGCTAGACAAGTGATGTTCTAGTCTAGAAGCCATACGGGATCGACGAGAAAAATCATGCATTTATCCGTCTGCAGAAAGCTTTGGTTTTCCATATTCACTGGGTGATTACAGCATTCATTGTAGTTTTGACTGGCTCTTTATTTGGGGTTTAGGCAAATTTTGTGCTCACTGTTAAATGTAGGAGGTAACTCAGAGTAGTTTTGGCTTCCAGCTGTTGTAAGTGAGGTCTGCATCACATCGTAATATGCAACAGAGACCTCATCCTCAAGCGTTATTTGTTTGCTTAAAAATGAAAAACGATGTCTACTGTTCTTTATTTTGTTTGCAAGCTGTTTCTCTGCTATTGCAGTGCTCTGCATAATTTTGTCCATTTGTCTGTAAGTGACTTTGTTGTCTGCAGCTGTCGTCTTGACTAGGATGTCTGGGCGGGGGTGGTGTCAGGGTGGGGGCGGTTCTCCCCCGCTCGGTCATGCTTTGAAGGTTTAACGAGTACTTATGGAAAGTATAAATTTCACGGGCAGCGCCGGGCTGCAACCAAACAGTGCTTGACGGCGGCATCACTGTGACGGCCACAGCAGTTAGCCTGACAGCAAATTGATTAGAATAATTCAAATGTGATGAATAACTTTCATCATGTAACCACATAGTCCGGTGAGTGCACCATTCGTTAGGGCCGCTGGGGTTTATGATAGGACTGTGCACTGGAGAATGACAACATATCAAGGATATGCATTAACCAAACATCTTTTTCGCAAATGGAAATGGCCTCACACACTCTGTGTGACAATTGTCATGAAAAACTGGAGCAGTTAGGAATAAGAGTCCCGTCAGAGTTGTGCTTTCCTCTTTTGAATTTGTGTCTTGACATCACAGTAATGAGACTTATATTCAGGCTCTTTAACTGTGGCGTAAGGATGAAAAAGATTGATAGTGATTGCAGTGAAGTACAGATGACTGTCGAGTCAAAACATAATGAGAATTCATTATGCTAACAACCTTGTTCCAGATATAAGCAGACAAGAAGGTGAAAGGTCAAATGTATCGCAATGTATGTAGTCAGGGTGTAAAGATTCACAGCTATAAATTGGAAATTGGTTTGTAATATTAAAGATGCAAGTATGTGCTGGCCGGCATCAATCAGAATGTGCTTTTATTCAGTTGACTGGGGCTGAAAGATGTGGGCGTCACGACCGCTACGAGAGTAACATTAGTGCACTGCCTCCGTTGTTATCGGATCCACTCTTGTGGGGGACAAATAAAAACAACATGTCTGACAATGTTGACACACCATTAAGTTTGGAAGACATTTGGATTTTTAAAGAAGAAGGACAAGTGAACAACTCATTGGTATCACAACACTCACCTGGAAAGACCACATCATGAAATGTATGAGGGCAACAAGGATTACGTGAATGCTAGCCCCATGCACACCTTGGTCACATTATAATCACTGGCAGGTGAAGTTAATAACATTGATCATCTCATTGCAATCAAATGTGTGTACTGTTGGGAAACCTTGAGTCTTGGCATTCATCTGGATGACATACACAACCCACCCAGGGTACCCATGTACCCATGTTTAGGGTTAGGGGTTAGGGTTCATGGCAATTCAAAAGTTAATCGAAATATCTGAACATCCTTGATTGGCTTGTGAACGTTACAGCTCCACGTCTCATCATCTCCTCACACACGCTTTAACACGGTCGGCCCTCCTTTGCCGACGCCACTCAAACTCAGCAGCCCGCCGTCATAAGCATCTGCATCCTGTGCAATTTGTCGCTGCCGCATCTCATTCCACCATTGGCTGTTGCCAAGCAACCTGTGTGTCTAACAGGGTATTTCCCATGATAAATTAGCTGGGCTGTTACTATGCCAACAGAATTTGTTACTTAATTAAACTGATTCCGATCACAACTGGCTAGAGGGGAAGAGAGAGAGGAGACGGAAAGCCATGCTCTGAGAGAAGGTAAAGGAGAACGAGGGAGGCTTTAACACACACTCACTCACACACACAGGGGCAGAGGAAGTGAGATGAGACGGAGAGAATCCACAGAGGAATAACTGTTATTAGATAGACTGAGATATTGAAATGGTCAGGCTTTGCAGACGAAAGCAACAAAAGAACAAAGGTGGTAAAAGAAAATATTAAAAAAACAGAAAACAAAGCAAGAAATAAATAAATAAATAAGCGGACCTGTGAAGTCTTGATGCCTTCAGAAGTGATTCATTTTTTTCTCTCTGCTCTGAAGAGACATGCATTTTCCCTGACAACAAATCTGCTTTTACCCCCTTCTATTCTACTTCTATTCAAATGAGCTGCTGGGAGGTCAGGCTGCTCAGGTGGTGTGGAACTCTCACAGTCATGGTTCAACATCAGAAATCTGCTCCCCAAGACAACCACAAGGCCACTTGCTAATGTGACTGAAGGAAAAAAAAAAGTCAAAAGTCATTCACAATTCCACTATCAGTCAGAAAAAAAACTAAAAATTGTTGAACACCACCTTATTCCAGAGTTACAACCCAATAATGTCTGGAAGCAGCCGACCACATTTTTTTTTTTTTTTAATGTCCTCCCGTTCCCACTTTACTACAGCTGCTGCAGCTGAAGAGGTCTGAACAATTGCAATGTGTAGCGTAGCGTTTGCCACCACCAGGCTTTGACCGCTAAGCAAAGAAAAGAAGAATGGCAGAACAATTCGGGCATCAGAGCAGGACCAAACGAAGGGGAGCCACAAGCATGTAATCTCCTAATTTGGAGCATCACGGCATCAGATCCCCGCCTGCTCACCACATTTTCTCAGCCCTACCTATAGTTGTTTCCATAACTTCCTGACAAAACCATTTTGTCCTGCCTGATTGGGCCTATTTACATTGGACACCTTTTCTGCATATAGATTGATGGGTTTAATCAGCGAATCAGGGAGAGTGCTCACACATCAATCAATGTCACGCCACTCTGTCTTGCTCCCAGTAGTCGTAGCAGCCTTGTTTTTTTCCCCTTTTTGGTCACTTTGTGGCTCTCTTTCTCTCTTCCAGCCCTCCTGATGTTCTGCACACATTCATCAGGGAATACCAAAGAGCCTCAGAGACTGGAGGGATTGAGCGAGTCTTCTCTATCTCTATTTCTCCCACCCATTTGTTACAGACTCGAATGAATGACTGGACAGACTAGAATGTGAACACTGATGCTGCTTTAGTCTTTGCAGAACAAAACAAAAAAAAGTCTCAACATGTCAGAGAACGTCCCTGGCATCCAAATTGGCCGACTTGGTCACTTGATATACTTGATTACATTCTATTCAACCATATTCTCTCATCATCCTCCTGATTGTTGACGGGTTAGCTTGTCTATCCTCGAGACATTTGCATTGCTTTCTTACTTGTTCCGCAGAAAATCCTAAAAAACCTAACATTAATTTGTGTAGCAACATTATGTTTCTTTAGAATTGATTTTCAGTTTTCTCTCAATTAAAGCCTCACATGGTAAAAACAGCTTAATGTACTTTTTCAAAGCACACATTAGTACAAATCATCTTGTACTCACCCACTTTGCTCAAGTTTGTTTTTAAAAACAGAAATTCTAGTTTGCTTTGATCGTTATCTCCAATTATTTATTTATTTTGTTGTTAAAGATACTGTAACTGATGGATTATGACATTTTGTCAACAGAAAAAGGTTTTTGTATGTGAATATCTGTGCAGAAAGTAGAATGAATGTCATTAAGAAGTGAGCAAGAAGAGTTGTGTTATAAATAGAACCTCAAAGCAGGAATAATGCCACATTCATGTCCAGTGGGAAAGCTCTTGTGCTTCATAATACATTTGAAAAATCTAAAAAACTAAATTTGATCAGCCTGAGTCTACTTTCAAGGCAATTATTGCTGTTATGTTGGAAACAGACTATTATTAACCCTCAAATGACGAGCTGAGCAATCATACAAATGTTTTAAGTTGTCAGATCATGCCAATGCTAACAGGCCTAACACAAGTCTGACACATAGACCATTGCTGATTTCCTCTGACATCTACATTAATTGGATGTTGCAGGACTGTCCACTAAAGGGTAAACTCTTTATGTTACTAAAGTATGTGACGCAAGTTATTCAACCAATAACAGTCTATATTGATGATGCCAGGAAAGAGAGCAGCTACTTGCTTAGACCACATCTTTACAAATGCTGTTGATATGTGCTCCAGGGGTATATCTGCTCTCATGGAGTGCAGTGATCACAACATAACAGCAATAACTTGGAAAGCAGAAGAAAGAAAGACCAAAAGTGATCAATTAAAGATCATAGATTCTGTCAGGAATCCTTTTGTACTGGTCCATATCATTTAGATAACCCAGGCAGCAGAGGGATTTGATGGTACAAACTGTCAGCCTATGAGTCTGCTGCCAGTTCGGAGCAAACCTCTGGAAAACATGGTTAGTGAACAGATAGTGTTTTTCAAACAAGTTAATTTAATTACTGACGTTCAGCATGCCTATCACAGAGAGCACTCAGCTGGGACAGCACTGACACAGATGACAGATGACTGCCTCAAATATATTGACAATAATACCTTGGCGGGGCAGTGTTACTACAGTTGAGTTCAGCTTTTGATGTGTTGAATCATTTATTGTTTGATAAATGGAAATATTACAAATTTGCATCTCACACTATTTGCTGGTCTAACGGTTATTTGCCCAATAGAAAACAATGTGTATTTTATCATGGCAGTGGTGTTACGGTTTGGTTGTAGCAGGACCCAAAATCGGACACGAAGACTGGGAGTAGGTGAAATAACGTGAATTTATTATTTGCTCAAAGAAGCTTAGGTGGTAGGATGGGTGGAGGTAGGCTCGGGCTCACCTTAAGGACTGATGGCGCAAGGTGACTGAGGTTCAGGTGAAGGCAGAGTGTGAGGCGGTGGATCCCAGAAAGATCAGGCTGTGAACTGAGGAGCAGTAAGCTGGGCAGCAGAGTGACTGTGGCACTGGAGCTCCAGGGACGATGAGGAGATAGAAAAGTTAGATGAGTACAAAAAACACTAGAAACAGCCATAGACACCATGTTGTAATGCAGAATGCAACAATCTGGGTTTAAGCTACAGCTTGATCATAAATGAGCTGCAGGCGTGTGAAGTGCAGGAGCTCCAGCTGCCTGTGGAAACCATGCCCAGCTCCTCAGAGCACACAGAACAACCAAACACACAAAGCACATAGAAGCACCACACAAAAAGTCCACAGTCAGGACAATCACCTTTTTTAAAGCTTTTAAAGCTGTTTCAAATGTTTCAGTGATGACATAATGCGGGTACTGCTGTCATTGCTGTTATACGTAGCTTTGATTGTTGTGAACTCATATTTTTTGTAGTTTATTTGTTTAGCTCCTTTGTAGTTTTTAACAATGTAAATGAATTCTACCTCAGTAATGGCTAATGGGGCTCTAAATAATAATAATAATAATAATAATAATAATTATAATAATAATAATAATAATAATAATAATAATAATACATTTATATAAAGCACTTTTCACAGACAAAAGTCACAAAGTGATTTATATGGGCATTAAAATACAGAATACATATAAAAGACAAAGTGAACCACCAGGGCCCCATACATAATAATATTAAGAGTAATACAAGAAAATAAGGTACACAAAACAGCCAATAAATGGCAGCACATTTTGAAATCGAGAAGAAGGTAATACATCCAGAGGGCTTAATTTCCCTACCCAAGTCGGTCCTCTAAGTCTTCTAAGCTGAAAATAAATACATACACACACTTCCAGATATTTAGAAATTACTTGTGTCCCTTTCTTCTGTATAGGCAAGGAAGGTGGGAAATCAATGTCTGTGTGTAGGAGAGGGGATGTCAGGTAATCAAAGGGATCCCTATACATCCATGCAGAGGTATTAATGCAGTGGCAAGCATCAGGCACACACAAAGCACTCCATCCATCTCTCTGTTCTCTGCATCCCATGTATATGCAGCAGAGAGGCTGTGGGCATACTTGTCTGTGTGTGTGTGTGTGTGTGTGTGTGTGTGTGTGTGTGTGTGTGTGTGTGTGTGTGTGTGT
>CAEMYA010000202.1:587710-620982 GCA_903131615.1 Diplodus sargus
GACAACCAGGTGGACCAATGACCGGTTTGTTGTCCACCAGGCAACACCAGGCAGATATGGTATGTAGAAAAAATAAGAATGCTTTTTAAGTCCAATAAATGACAGTATTTTGTGGCCAAAACATTTATTTTACTGTAATAAACACATTAAATTGATAGATGAATACATAAAATAGATAAATAATACATAAAAGTAATACATAAATGAATAACAGATAAAGAATACACACTATACTGTAAACATACATATACAACCTTACACATGTCAGTTCAAACAGTCCATGGATAGATGTGATGTGCATAAATTATACTGTACAGGCTGTTGATATACTACACATGAACTATATATCAGTAAGAAAGTAACAACTTTCTATTGTTTTCAGTTATTTCATACTATTTTCAGTTGAGCAAGACAGTTCTGTTAAATAAATATTTTTTATTCTGTCAAGTTAAGCAGGACAGATTTCTGTTAAAAATATATTTCATTTTGCACAAGAAAATAAATTGTTGAATAATATTTTTTTCTATGTATTTGTATATCTCAAAAACATGCATCACACTAAATCCACATTTGAGTAGAATTATTTTTGAAATGGTTTCACACACAAATAAGGCTAAATTTTTTTTAAAAAAAGTTACCAAGCCATTGGCGTGGGGGGCGTTTGTCCCTTATTTATTTTCCAGGGAGTTGGCAACCCTAAATGTGAGTGCAGTCTGTATTGTTGTTTTGTAGTCTTCACTATAGTAGTTCATAGAAAGTCAGGCTGGCTCTACATAGTATAGTCTACCACTTGACTGTCTGTAGGTTAGGGTTAGTGTTTTGACAGGTTTTTCAAGAAGCAGAACTTCCCCAAAAGCAGCTTGGCAATGTGCCGATCAGCTGTCTCCAGGCTTCCCAAACATTGTTAACACCTCAACTGAAGACATTTCACATGTGAATCTTCAAGACCTGAACCATTGTTCCTATCTCCCAAAAATCAAGGACCATAGGAATTAGGGCTGGCTGGTAAAAGTGTCGAGGGGCTCTGCCTTCTCATCGTCACAGGTCCTCTCTGCTTCCACCCCACTCCATGTTCTTCCATCAGTGTGCTCCGTCCCTGGTTTGTGGAGTTGGTTTCATTGGGTTGCTTGGGGGGCTTGGCTCATGCTGGGTTGGATGGCAACCACAAACCTAGGCTCATCCAACCAGCAAAGACAGTATGGGCCACGAGCTGCCTGTCTACTGCAATCCTTTTTGGTAGTAGCTCGATGTAATAATCTTTAATCCTGTGAATGGTGAGCCAAGTGTCAGCATTTTTTCATATTTTAAATTGTTTGATTTAAACTTAGCAGGTAGCATCACTTTTCCAGACACTTGCCCTCCTAAAAACACCATGTCTGCGGTTCCCCACGTGAAATAATAATAAGCATTTAAAATGAGCAGCTCTAAGCACAGTGCCAGGCCAAGCTCTAAGAAGCGACATCTGTGTTCAGTGAGTCTGTTGTAACGTGCATGCAGTTATTTAGCACCAGCAGTGGTAAGAGATTTAACAATAGTTGCAGTATGCCAGCTTTTTACAGTCCACACACTCAGCTAGCATCATGTCATGTGGACACTATCTGAGCCGAAATACTCATACACACACACTCTCACACATACACATGCACGCACACATGCACACACACACACACACGCACACACGCACACATGCACGCGCGCGCACGCACACATGCACGCACACACACACACACACACACACACATTTACACATGGAGTGCTTTGAGAAACAAAACTTGGCATTTAAAGATGAAGGTCCATAAATGATAGAGATTTGCAAATGGATGCTCCTGGTCACCCTTCCTCACATCCTCAAGCCTGCAGCTGAATTATGGAGGCAAACACGTTTCCCTTGAAATTATACCTATATCAATCAAACATTCATGGCTAAGGAAGTCTCCAGACAATGGCACTGTGAAACCAACCCCCACAATACATTCAGTGTGTTTAGAGAAACACACTAGTTTGCCAATTAGAGCAGAAGCAGACCATCCTGTAAATATTTAAATGGGCATCAAATATCATATACATGAAGCAGCAAAGCAGCCGAGCATGACACTGAACTCTGCAGAGGTCATGGACCATCTTTAAGCACTGGCCTAATACACACTGAACACGTAATAGGAGACCTGAAGCCTAAGGAGCGGTGCTGGCCACTGGCGTTTAGGGCCACAACCACCACAACAGGCAAATTCAATGAATCTGGCAGGCATTTCACTTTCAACATTAAAATAGAGTAGCCACAGTTAAATTTAACTTGCAACGCTAGCAGATGATAAATACATTACGAGTCTGAAATGTTTTTCATCTGAACATGCTTGTTTTTGCTTCCTAGCTTAGGATGATTGTTGGCATTAAATAACTTTCTGATTGTAAGGCTGTCTTTGCAGTGTCCTTATAACATTACAAGGTACAAGGTCAATTTTAAAAACTGAAATCAAGTTTAAGTCCTTTGAGTCCTGCTACATATATTTAGGAAAATGGAGTGTTGATGATGAGTTGAGAAGTCTCACAGTCTGAGGAGTGAAGCTGCTGTGCAGTCTGCTGGTACAGCAGCAGATACTTCTGTATCTGTTGTCAGATGGCAGCAGGGTGAACAGACTGTGTCTGGGTGGGTGTTGTCTTTTAGTATCTTTGGACTCTGTGCAGACATCTCACTTCACTGATGTCACTGATGCTCTGTAGATGGTACCAGTGATGTTCTGCTGGCTTGGATCAGCCGCTGTAGGGCCGACCCGTCCTGGGCCGTGATGAACCAGGCAGTTTGTGATGTTTCCAGTCGGGATGCTTTCTGTTGCACATCTGTTAAACTGGACCATAATCTTGCTGAGGACTTCAGCTTTCCCAGGTTTCTGTAGGAAGTAGAGCCGTAACTGTGCTTTTTTAACCAGTGTGGTGATGTGTGATGACAACGATATGTTCTCAGTGATACTAATTCCAAGGGACCTATAACTTACTCAACCTCAGCTCCACTGATGTGACAGGGGTGTGTGTCTTCGCCTCCTTTTTTCTAAAATCAACAATCAGTAAAAAGCCATGTCCTGATAATAATTTTAACTTGGCAAGCTGGCCAGGATGCATCATTCACTTTTGCTGAAATGTCTTTTATAGGATTAAGCTAGATTACTTTATACTCGCTTACAAACCAAGGACTGCAAAGATGTGTTATTTAATTGCATAGGATATTAAATGTCCACAAACAATTTCAGGTTAACTATTTAATTTCTTTGGGCATATTTGGACATAAAGGAATCTGTAGATAATTAGCAGATTTAGATGAAAAATCATTAGTCGTGTGGTTATGTAATAAACCTGGTATATCATCTTCTTCATGGGTGTTTTTAAAAAACATTTCTGTTTCTCAAGGACCATTTACCTCATCATTTGTTATATTTTTTGGGCTACATAATTAAGGCTACCAGAATCGTATGACCAGCCCTGGTACTACAGCATCACTGGACAGCGAATTAGATTATGCCTGGCAGCCAATGAAAACATTACAAGAGGAAGAAGTTGTAAGAAGTTGAGATTCTCTTGATAATTTGATATCAAGAAGTGGAGATTTTTATAAGGTAGCCGGGGCAGGAAGGTGAAGAATGACAGTCCCCATGGTCGAAGGTGGCACACATCCCCTCCAGCTGTTCCCACAATGCCTTTAATCCAGGGTTCCTCCTGCAGGCTCGAAGCCTCACATCGTCTGACACAATTTATCTGTGGTGTCAGCTAAGACCAGGCCCGGGTAAATGTGTCCTCAAGCTATGTATAGTTACAGTGCACTTTAAACTGGAGCTTGCTTTAGCACCAGCTTTTTTGAGGTTTCAGTCCCCATCTGACTCACTGACACCGACTTCTTCTTTTGCATGTGAAATAAAATCAACACAAACCATCAGTTCAGTCTTTCATCACATGAAGGTTTTCAGTAATTAAATGAATGTCTTTGATCTTAACGTAAATTGTTTATGCAACATGGGGAAAGGAAGAGGTAAAGTGTGTGTGTGTGTGTGTGTGTGTGTGTGTGTGTGAGAGCATGCGTGCATGTGTGTGTGTGTGTCTGTGTGAGCATATGTGTGTGTGTGTAAGTGTGTGTGTGTGTGTGTGTGTGTGTGCATGTGTGTTTGAGAGAGTGTGTGTGTGTGTATGTGAGCGTGTGTTACCTTGTGCGTGTGTGCGTGTGTGTGTGTGTGTGTGTGTGGTTAGTGAGGCTGCAGGCTTGATTAGTATCAGTGCTGCTGTTGGCAACGTCCTCTTTGTGGTATTAGCAGGTGAGAAAATGGTTTCGACTTGGTGTGTATATGTGTGTGAGTGTGTGTAAGTGGGAGTATTTGGGAGGGGTTATTTGCTGATTTGGGTTAACATTGCTAAGTGGGTGGTTACTAAGTGGGCCCCAAGGTGTGAAAGCAAATCTGATGATTACGGCGAAAGTGAGCCGGCGACGATGTTTCCGAAATGTCAGTTTAGATAAAAACCAGAGTGAAACAGTGAGGCGTCAGTAAAAAGAGCAGCACTGAGGAAGGTGTCAAGCTCTGAAGTGGCTCACACCACAGATGTTACTGTCAGAGTGGCCTGTTTAAGGTCATGGACTAATAACACAGGATGTGTGTAGTCAAATGTGTTTGGATTCATTTTGAAAGGTCCTCGGCCCATGTGTTTGGAAAGTGAGCTTGCAAATAAGTTATATCACTAAGCTTGAAAGTGTGTGCCATGTAGTACTTGTTTACTGTGCTGTAAAGGAGGATGACTTATTGCATCTGGACTTCCTCAGTTTAGTTTTGTTTGTGCTGTGACACCTGGGTGTTTCCCTTCAGTACAACTGTTCTTACCACACACAACTACATTACATTGATTGTACATGAAGTTTTGCGTCCAACAAGTATTGGTATATGGTTGATAAAGATGTTAATTAGCATGTAGCTTATGTCATGATGTTTGAAGTTACTGTCATCGGGTTATTGATGAGTATCAGAGGACAGCCTTGGTTGAGGAATCAAAATAAGTACCAGGAAAGAAAAGGTCACATTGCGCCCCTGGTGATGTTGCTGTAATTTATGTAATTGCAAAACATTTTCCAGCGATGGGGAGTTATTCTGAAAGTGTGACTCAGCAACGCATTTGACTGATTCATAATGAATACACTGTTGTACCAGTGGACAAGGACTTGTCATTCTTTAAGATCATTTTGAGTCTTTTGCTTTCAACTGGATTAGTTTTACTTTTGATTGAGGGATTGAGTTTGTGGTCCACCAAAGTTAAGATGCTTGATGCTCTAAGGATCTGGAGTTGTTTGACATTCACACCATGTATTTTAGTACAACCTTCTTTAGGGTGTGTTGGTGTGGTGTGAATTAATAGTAGTATATTTAGCTGGAGCAAATAGAATTATGTAAACAACTGAATGAAACCCATTTCTGTCCAGAGTGGTATTGATTGCCTTTCAGATGAACTGCTTTCAAAAGCCATTCATACCTGCCATGTGCTGGACATTTTTCTGTATGCTGCCTTTGTTGCTCGTTCAAGGTGCCAGAATGTCACCATTGGGTGTCCTTGCTATTGAATGTGAGGGGCTGTTTGCTTGATAACTCCAGAAGTCATCCATTCAATTGCCTTAGCTTTTGTTTTTATTCAAAACTTTGTAGCATGCCAGGCTCATGGTCATGATTGCTGTAGTTCATTACCACCATGGGAAGCAAGACAAAAGGAGAGCTTTCAACCAAGGTTTCTCAGATGAGAGAGCAGTGAGGGTGAAGAGCAGAACGAGACGTCAACAGACAAAATCAATTGTTTGAGCCACTTGTCTCTAACATGACCTCAGGAACACGATTGTTGCTTTTTGTCTTACCATGTATTCATAGAAGAGGCTCATTTCCTCTCCTTACGTTATTAATTCTCACAAAAGGTGTTATGAACAAACACACACACAGTGAGTCATCTCATCAGGTCTAAGCCCTCCACAGTTTCTGCCTCTCTGACAAGGTGTGTGCTATTGTCACCCATGTTGGTTTATAGCCTTTGGAATGGGAGTGATGGGTTTCACAAGGCACCTGATGTGGCAGCACAAATATCTCGTTAGAATGTATTGCAGGTTAGGTGTGAGTATGTCGGGTGATTCCTAATCAGGAGAGTGCTTGGTGTGGTTCAGGCTTCATGTAATGAACTGCCAGGAGTGTTTGTGAAGAAGCTACACATAAGAGTTGGCAGCTATATCAGTATGGGTGCAAGTCACGATTATTTACATTGAAGATTGTGTTGAATATGTGCTCCATTAATCAATTAAAGTCATAAAATGGCATAAAACTGTCAAAAATGCTTATTATTGTTTCCCAAAGCCCAAGAGGAAGTCCTCAAATGTCTTGTTTTGTCCAAAACCCAAATAGAGTCAGTTTACATTTATAAAAGAGGAAAGAAAGTCTTGATACTTGATAATTTAGTACTTGACAACTAACCTGTAGTCGGTGTAGCTCTACATAATCAGCCCATATTTTCAGTTTATCTCACGTCAATGTCCTGATTTAAATCAGGGAGAACATAAAGTGCTCCGATCAAAAAAGTGATGGATGGCAAGAGTCTAAGTAAGAGTGATTTTCACAGCCAGTTATTCTAACACTTGGTCAAAGAAAAACTACTGACAGAGTTGAATGAAATTTGATATGACCCGATATATCCTCAGCACTAACTTGTCAAACATCTTTCTTTACTTAAAATGATGGATGATAACTCAAACAAAAGTTTCTAATCAGACAGCTCAGATGTTTGACATTCATCATTGAACAATGATGATCCATGCCCATTTTGCCTGAATTTTTTTCTCACAAATGTGCTACATCTGCAAAGCATACTTTTTCAAACTCATTGTAGGTGCTGAATCCAACCTGCATGAAAGTTAGCACACAAAATATGTGTAACCTCAAGACAAAGAGTTTTGGCAAATTTGGATAATGTAGAAATTGTTCCAGTTATGAAGCAACAATTTCCTGGAGGTAGCAGTCAAAACATGAAGTGTTGCACATCTTGTCAACAGTATATCCTACCATCACGAAACAAAAGTCAAAGCAACAAATCGAAATTAGCTGAATTTTTTACTTGCTAAACTTAAAAAGTCCTAAAAATGTTGAATTGTGACAAAACGTTGTTGTGTTTTTTCAAAATATGAAAAAATGAATACACATCAAATAACATCTATAACTCCACAAGTCAAACATCAAATGTTACCAAAATTGACACAGGTCTTGTCAAGCTCAATGTTATGTTATAATATGTGATATATTACTGCAGATTATATGTGATAATGAGTCCTGTCGGAACATCTTTGGTGCTCAGCCTCAACAGGGAGATTTCCTGATTGAAGTGTGTCTGCCCTGAGCAGCAGCAAGAAGATTCCCCCCATGAAGTCCAGACACTGGTGGTGGTAGTGACGGATGACTCTTCTGAGACGGACAGGCTGATGAACCAGGATCAGGACAGACTAGTGAATGAAGTAAAGAAAAGGTTTTTTTTTTTTTTTTTTTATCTTTTTACAGCAAGTGATAGGTGATATATCACAGCAGATGCTATGTGATAATCAGTCTTGTCAGAAAGCCTTTGGAACTGAGACTCTACAGGGAGACTTTGTCAGTGAAGGGTGTCGGTCCTGAGCAGCAGCAAGATGAATCCCCCAAAGTTAGAGGCACAAGCCCCCCCAAACACAGCCCAATGTTTTCCTCATAGAGAATACTACTTACCAAGCAAGAATGAAATGACCAGAATTAAACAAAGATGGCATTATCTAACATGAATATGGTAGAAGGTTAAGAGATTCAAATATCAAAGATCCATGAATTTGTAGCACTAACCTGGACAGCAGCCTTTTGGCCAAAGTCAAAATAACCATCAGTGATGTATGTAATTGCGTAGACCAGGGGAATCAGAATTTATAACAAGTACGGCTTAGCCGCAATGGCTATAGGACAGGAATGACATCAACTTAAAAGATTATGCTTTGGCAACAAAGGACTACATCACATACCCCCAACATTTTCTACTTACATTTATAATTTTGCTGAGTAACTTACTGAGCAATGGCTAGAGAAAGTAATGCTGTGATGACAGCGAATAGCTTTAGCCAGCAATCGCTAGAAAACATGCAGGATTTTCAATGAAAAAGCTTTAGCCAGCAATGGCCTCCTTTTGGTGTATGGACTTTAGTCAGAAATGGCTAACAAATTGAAAATACCATGAGTGATGTTAAGGTTACCTACCACTTTGTCAGATCATTCATTTATAAATAAGACAGTGAGACCTGAATTTCAGCAAAAAACACATGATACATTTAATGATAATGAAATTTGCAACAATAACGTTTTCTATTTTTGTTCTATTTTTAAAGTCATAGTCAGCTGTGCTTGCCTTTTTTCATTCTTATTAGATCCATGAGATTTTCACAGTTCATGTTTTTCTAAGGAAATATCAAGGTGCTTGACCAAAAGTAAGTTTGTGACCCCAAAGTAACAGAGCTAGGCAGTAACAGAAGCATTACACAATATAGTGCTTTAATTCCTTCTTAAAACTAAACTCTCATGGCCCACTTGCAGTACCTTCACAGCCAATCAGTGGGTCATGACCTACACTGTGGGAAACACTTGTATGCTGTCGGAAACGATGAAACTGCAGATCCTGGACAGGATATATTACTGTATTTTGGTCTATATGTTTTACAGGTTTTGTATCGACTGGGCCTTTGGGAATATAAGACCATTCGAGAAGAACTTTTTTCACTTTTATGGACCAGTGGTGGAAGCACACTTTATCTGTAAGTTGCCAAACTGGAGGGGCAAGCAGAGCTGATAACTTCTGCCGTTTCTCTGATAATTACCATCTATAACATCATCATGTTAAAACATCACATTACAGCAATGTGAAAAGTGATGGATGTGACTTGAAACTAGTCAACTGAACAACATAGCTTCATTTCACCAGTGTTTTCCGCCATCGTGCATGCTGTCCAGACTGTGTGCCGCCCTAAAAGTTCTTTTAAGAGCTTGGTAACTCTCTGATTGTTAGCGTTGTGCCATCTTGCTTCAATAATTAAGTATCATGCCTCAGCATTGTTTGCAATGAGTTAAAGTGTCATAACCATTCACAATCATCTTTATTTATCTGTTTGTTTCTTTATCATATTTATCAAGATGATTAATCAATTTAGTCAGTTATCTGGAATTTGGTCATAAAGAACTGTGTTCATTTCTCGATAAGAAGTTGGTTTTGTTTTAAGGTCAGTGTGTCATTTAGTGCATTTTTCTGTCACACATGTCACATTTTATTTCAACACTTTTGTCTTCTGACTCTCACATCTCAACTGTCAGCTAGACGAAGTGAGGAATGGTTTGAACTTCACGCTGCAGTTTGGGATAGACTTTTGAGGAGTTTGGAGTATAAAGGGAAATCAATTAACCCTTAACCACAAATGTACATGTGTGCTTACACAAAGTGAGACACCAAGTCAAACATCAGTGTCTCCTTTATAGCAAAACTATGACAGAAAATGTGGGTACTAGAGACAGAGCTGTCTTGAGAAGTTTCCCTGGTGATTGGCCTACATTATCGCTTAAATATTTCAATATTCATGTCGGGGAGGAAACTCACAGACTCCCCACCATTCTCTGTTAATGAATATTAAGAGGGACACTTTCCTCAGGGTGAAGCCCCTTTTATTTATTCCCTTTATTGTTTTAAACTCTCTTCTCTCGAATCTCTTGGTCTCGCTGCCATTTATTTAATTGTGCATTCATCAGCTTGCGTCAAGCTTGCATCATTACACTGTGTTGACCTGACTTAGATAAATGCAGAGTAAATGATGAATGTGCCATGCAAGACAATAACTGGAGAGGATGAGGGAAAGGATCAAACCAGTTGTGATAGCGTTTCAAGTCAAAGTATCATCTGCTTACAGCTATGTGGATGCTGAAAGGGGACTTTTTGGGGTCTATGCTAGCAGTTTTGGCCTTGGTATTGCAGTGCTATTTTGGTCCACATTAAATCTCAACAACTATATATACAGTATATATACATATATATATATATATTTTTTTTTTTGTAAAGACATTCATAGTTCCCAGAGGATGAATTCTGAAGACTACGTTGAATTTCCATGTATCACCACCAATAGAGCGAAAGATAACGGTATAGGTTTTCACTTCTCCAGTGAAACAACTCAGCATTTACAAGAGCGATTGGCCCAGATTTTGTATTGACAATCATAGTTCCTTGATGATGAATTCTACTGCATTTAGTCATCGTTTAACGTCCCGCAAGTGCCATAAGTAAGATGTGGATAAAATATCTCAACAAATGTTGGAAGGATAGCCTCTGTGATTGTTGTGTTTCCCTTTACTTTCATCCAGTGTCAATACTTAAGTTCAAAATCTTTGCTGGTCCAATACTTTTGTTTGCAAAACTTATTACATTCCCATCGCCTCAGCTATACTTTGTGCTGGCCATTTAATTTTTGTCGACTTTGAATTTAATGTGTTTTATGATGAGTTAACAAGGCTCATCTTAGCTCAGTAGAGGAGAAAAAACTTGAAGTAAACGATGGTGTACATTTGTATTTTAGTTTGTTAATGAATTGCAATTTAGCTAATTATTGCGTTTGACTCATTTATAGTGTGCTACAGTTGAAAAGATTTGTCTGTATTGTGTATACTGTTGTAAAAACGTTGATGCTCTCCTCTTGACCAGGTGACTGTTTTGATTTCAATGAGTTTTTTACTTAATTCAGTGTACATTTCGAGCAGTCCAGTGCATGTTCTCTGTTGCCTGCACAATTCCATGATCAGTTGTTAACCTGAACTTCCACAGTGCTGTTCACTGACTGAAATCCCACTTTTCTTGTAGTAAAAGCGACTTTAGGGAGTTAGAAGGGAGTCATTTGTTTAATCCCTTGTTTCCGTTGGGCACGTCTCCGTTACCTGGCAGGTGCAACGCTGTTTTGTTCCGTCCTCCACACGACTTCATATCCCACTGGGAGCATTTCAAGAGCAGAGCGGCATGCCTGCCTGATGTTGTTGATTTGCTCAGATTGTGTTATTTCTATAATTTCTCCTTGTGCCTCTGCTGGGTTGGGTAGGCGATATAGTTAAATTGTTTGATTATTTGGCTGTTTTTAGTGTGTTTTATTTTGAAAAAGTTACTGGATGTACTATGACTATATGACTACTATACTTCTAGATACTAGATCTGCTCTGTGCACATTGACGCGGCTGAAACACGAGCATCATCTCGAACAGTCGTGAGCAGCCCCAGTGAATGTATCATGGCCATGACGCGGCCATAACGGGCCCGGTGGAAAGTCACTCTGAGAGCAGAGAAGGGACAAACGCACTGTGTCATGAGCTGGTTTTTGGCAGCACTCTGCTGCTCTTGTTTGAGTTCATGATAGCCCTCTACAGACTTTTTTGAAGATCTGTATAATGTCTTTCGTGTTTATTAAGCACTCACAGATTACCTTCTCTATCCCCTGGTGCTTAACCTGCTTCTTTTATATATTTTGACCATGAAAACAGTTTCCCTTTTTGTTCACTCACTGCACAGTATAATGATTATTGAGGCCTGCGAGCTGCTGGAATTTAATTTCTCCACATAAATCTCCACAATAGAAAAAGGAAATTAAAGTTGCCATTACTGTTGGCAGTATTATCGTATCCTCACTTAACCTGCCATTCAGGAGAAATGAAACATTTATACCGCGGCCCCTCCTTTCTCCTCAGCCCTCGTGTCTGTAATCTCAGTATGTGTGTGTGTGTGTGTGTACGTGTGTGTGTGTGTGTAAGGAAGAGAGAGAAAAAAGGGTCAATGAAGGGATATTGATATTTAAGACATTTATATTTCAGCTATATTATGTCCATACCTTCTGTATTCACGTATATTTGTTCTGCTTTTGTTTCTTCATCTATCATCACTACCAGCTAATCTTCTCAGTAATCCCTGGGCAGCTAATAATAACAATAGCCTTACTTGACACACACACACACACACACACACACACACACACACACACACGCACAAACCAAATTAAAATCAATTACACTGGCCCTGACCAGGTGTGTCTCATTATTTCATAGGCAATAACCTGAATGATAGAGTAATAAAGAGCAATTTATTTGGAGAGGGGGAAGCGAGGGAGGAGGCATGAACAGAAGATGGATGTGTTCAGATAGGCTGATCTAATTAGCCTCATCTGAGCTGCGGCTAGCCACTCTGCTCAGGGTAATCCAAATGCTATAGCTAATGACCAGCAATCCACACCTCCTCCTCCTCCATCAGCCTCGGGCTGTGTTAGTCCTTCTTCTGTGATGTGGATACGGACATCCAGTGTGGACAAATGGTGAGACCAGCACCCAGTATCCAAAGTACAATATTATGTTTCTATAGATCTATGTTGAGTTTATTATTTGAGACCAGCAGCTAAATAGGCTGCACACTTTGGCAGCCACTGTTTTCTTCCTAGGAGGTTTAAATTTGCCATAGAGGGCGATACAAAATTAAAATAAATATCTAAAAAAAAAAATGTTTCCTGACAGAAATGTAACATTTACTGAAACATGTTTATTAACTACCCAACAAACCTACCTTGGAAGAGGTGGTCACTAATGCACCTCTATATAGTTGCCACCAGCCACTAAACAGAAGAAATAGAACAATAACCAATCATGCTGCAGATGTAGAGGTATGCTTACAGAGACAGGGTTTGACGCCTCATTATGGATATTATGGATTACTGGTTTTCTTTCAAGACCTGCCGAGCTGCGCCTCTGATAGTTTACCCTCACTGAACACATTGACACAAACAGTTAACTCATTGTGTAGTGTGGTTATGTCTGTTTTCATTGTGGTTCTCAGAGGTTTATGAGCTGTGGTTTCCCTGGTAAACACAACAACCTCTTTGGTCTTCTTTCTGGTCTTCTACTGCTTCTCAAGGGGTCACTCACGCTCTGGAGTGTCTCTGGGCTAAGCAGCCCAGACAGGCCCAGTGCTGCCAAGCTTCCCTGCCCTGGAAACTACAGTTCACAGTGCTGTATCATCTTGTTGTTTGTTTTACCTAACTTACTACAAGAAGAAGACTGACACAAATCATAGAACATTGACGCCAGATAATCACCAAACATATAGTTAGAAAATAGCATGCTAGCTAGCTAACTCTGTTCTTATTTATGGTGTGATTAAACAGTATACGTTCAAAATAGCCCACTGACCTCCCTTCCTCCCCCTAGTTGTCCATTGGACTGCCAGGGCATTCAGGGATGTGTGGACATGGGGGGATAGCCAAGCACAGCCACTTGGCCATGGGTATGCCTACCAGTTGAACTGCTTTTGTTGCTTTCTCTTGTTGGATGCATATTTGAGTATCAGAGCTATGGCTCTTTGCCATAAGAAAACAATAGACACAAGCCTATCAGATATATATATATATATATCAGTATGTGTATATATATATGTATATATATATGTGTGTGTATATATGTATGTGTGTGTATATATATATGTATGTGTGTGTATATATATATATATATATATATATATATATATATATATATATATATATATATATATATACATATAAAATCCCTCACAGCTCAATTATTTTTTTATACAAATATATTTGCATGAATAT
Source organism: Diplodus sargus (assembly GCA_903131615.1). Classification (NCBI taxonomy): domain Eukaryota; kingdom Metazoa; phylum Chordata; class Actinopteri; order Spariformes; family Sparidae; genus Diplodus; species Diplodus sargus. Next base: position 601,389 of record CAEMYA010000202.1, read on the forward strand.
CGAAATATTTCCAGATATATGATATAACTAGATAATGAAGAACAGCCACTGGTCCTGAGCCTGAGGATGGAACATACAAAAAAGGATATGTAAGATAGATTTAGGAAGGATATAGAGATAGCAGTGAAAAATACAATTAGTCATTCAGAGGATAGTTGATCAGGACGCTCAAGTATTTAATTGTGTTAATGTTTTATTTCCATAGTTTTTCCAAATGACTTGAATGGGGTTGAATCATTTATTTATATATTGTGAATCCAGAGGTTGAGCAGAATTGACCCTCTGTCTCATGCAAATTGTGCTGTGTGTAAAATAAACTATACTGGTAAATGCAGCCAGATGCAGTGTACAAGTAAGTAAGTATACAACATATACCTCATTAACATCATTGCCTTTTTGTTTACTTGTCACGACCTGTTTGTTCATTTACACACTGAGCATGTTTTTTTATATTTGTGTTGTACCGTTGACATTGCACAAACCATTCAACACAAGTATGCATGTAATTAATATCGCTGAGTTAGATAACAGCAAATTAATCTCCTTAAGGGGGGAGGAGGAAAATGAAAACGGGAGAGGGGCAAAATTGTTGGCCTGCCATCACTAAGTTTACATCTGTTTACTCTCTCCCTCTGTGACCTTTTATTTCTGGATTGCCAAGGTTTGCTGACCACTTTCCCCACTTTCATTACCTTTGAACCACATTCATACCCATATTCTTTTCCCCTCACCTGGGTTAACATCTCCCGTCTTCATTCTTTTCTCATTTGTGGGAGCTAACGAGTCAGTGGAAAGGGTTCAGGGAACTTCTTTTGCAGGGTACATGTTTTAAATTGAACATAAAGCCACAACAATCTCCAGCGGGCCTGGGCCCTCTGGGGATTGTTGTGAAGAGAGAGCTGCCATGTCTTTTCTCGCAGCAGCTGCATTTGAATATTGTTTAGGCTCAGAGGCTGTCGCTTCTCTTTCTGCCATTGCACCTTCCTCTTTTTCCTCTGCTGTGAATCTGTTCTACGATAAAAGCCACGTTAGCCCGACATCCAGAGTAATTTACTGGAGATTGTGGTGCGATGGCTAATTCGCCTCCTTTCAAATGCTAATACCCACACTCTCACCATTGCGCTGGCAACTCCTCTTTTATTGCTGAACATCTCATTACAATGGAGAGGAGAGTGTGTGTACAACTCTCTCTGGCTTTATATTCTTGCAAGTCTTTCTGTGTGTGTGTGTGTGTGTGTGTGTGTGTGTGTGTGAGCATGTGTGTGTGTGAGCATGTGTGTGTCTGTGCATATTTGTGTGTGTGCTAATGAGTAAGAGCAGCACCACAAGGGGGAGTTGAGAGGCAGTGATTTTGCAATTTCTCTAAAACAGATATCCATGAGGAAGACATAAGTCGGGATAAAGGGAAGATGAAAAACAAGGTGGAAGTAGGAGAAAAAGAAAGGAAGGAGAAGGATGTGGTGGATTAGAGGGGGAAACTGGGAAGGAGGAGGATAAAAAAGTGAATGGTGAGAACAAGTGACAGGAAAAGGAAGAATGAGGATGAAGGGAGAAGAAACAAATGAATAGGTGGAGAGGGAGGTGGATAGAGACAGAATAATGTGTTGAATGACAGAGAGAGGGTGATGACACTAAGTTAGAACCTAACCTGTGAAATATCAGATATATATGGACCTGAGGGCCAGAATGTGTGAAAGTCTTTTTGTATTCAACCCTTATTGAATCCTAAAATAAGATCAATATTAGTTTTTTTTTACTCTTAAACAAGTGACACATTATGCCAATAATGTTCTTTTTCAATGTAAGTTATGTTAAAGCAATATGTGTCCACTGCGGTGCAACACTATAACATGTGATTCAAGAATAACTGTTAAATCCTCTGATTAACAGAAAAGCAGACCGGACAAAACTATTTACTTCAACTAAATACGATGTGAGAATAACATTTACTGCAACTATCGATAATATTGTTTTTGTACACCTTTGTGTCTGGAACTGAAAATGGATCTGAACATGCATCAAAGGGTGTTATCTGCTCAATGAGCCAATATGTAGATTTCAGTCAGAGATTTTTTTATAGGAATGTTATGAAAAATAAACAGTACATATTGTTTCCATATTGTTGTACAGTTCCTTTAGAAAAACACATTCTTAGGCAATGACTAGAAGTGTTACCTTTTTGTGTATTTAGGCTACAATTATTATTTGTAAATAACTGCCACATTTTATAATTACGTAATTACCTTATGTTCACTTTGTACAATATTATGTTTATCTGTATATACAAGTCTATTGTATTTCTTCCCTTTTAATGATAATGTTTATGTTTTACTATTATTTTTTTGTAATATTTCTGTCCTTCGGCTGCTGGAGCAAATACATTTCCCCGCTTGCAGGACAATAAAAGAATTCTGATTCTGATTCTAGTGCTATTTAATACCACTTTTCATTGTATAAGCTTTTTTCTGCTTTAAAGACTTAAGTGAAGGTCTATACTTGTTTTTCTTGTCTGACACTCTTGCAGTCTTCCTCAGTGGATGGAGTTTCTCCAAATCTCCGCCTTCTCAATTTTGAATAAGTTGAAATCTAAAATAAATTCATCACTTTTTGAATTGCTTTGGAAAAAGACAGTTTAAGGTGACTGTATTGTTCATATAAAATAGATATCTTGTGATGCATATGTGGCAGATTTTATATACCAAATATACCATATGAAGACTAGATTGGTCTCTTGGCATGTTTTTAAAGATGTGATATTTTTCATACAAATAATTCAGAACACTTGGCTTTTAATTGGTGGGCATACGTCAATTCAGAAAAGAACTAAAGGCCTGGTCTGCAATAGAATGTTTTTCATTTTACACAGGAAAGAGCTGATAAGCCTGCTGGGTCTCGACCAAGGCACTGTGTTAGTATCTGGAGATGGTCCCAGGGTGCTGTATGTTGGATGCCCACTACTCCCTTGGAATGGGATAAATGCAGAGAGAACCAGTTTCATAATATTGAACATTGTGTGATTGTATGTGATTAGATTAGATTAGATTAGATTAGATTAGATTAGATTAGATTAGATTATTCTTTTCAGTTTGTCTTTTTTCACATTTAGATCAAATGTATAAAGGTAACAGGGTTGACGCCATGGTGACAGGACTGACCAGGGGAACATGGTTGACACGGCACACATTTTAAAGTGGACTCCTCCCTTCAAAGTTACACAATCCTGTTTTATGCTTGATGGAGATTGTTGTATTTGTATGTTAATTACATTTCAACAGGTCAAATGATTTTTTCATTGCAATTCTATGCATCTTTGTTTAATTCATGATAATGTGTGTGTGTGTGTGTGTGTGTGTGTGTGTGTGTGTGTGTGTGTGTGTATATATATGTGCATGTGCACATGTATGTTATAAGAAAAAAGTTGAGTTTTTTGTTTTGAATACTGAAATGTGTTATAATGTTCATAAGAATAATAACACATTTCATAGATGAACATAAACATGTATTTCACTCATTTTCATTTATTCATTTCAGGAGCAGTTGATGACAGCGGGAGAGGAACAATTTTAAACTGCTGCATTTATTCAATCTTGAACTTATTTGCACCACCCTTTGTGTGGTGGATGGTTTAAGGTACAGCAATGCATTACATTATATAAGAAGTTCATATGTCTGTAGCATGGCTATCCTTTGAGAACCACATATCTGCAAACGGTCAACCTCTCATGGTGCCTGCCCCAAAACAGCCTGTTTTCAGCTTTGTGACATTTTCCAGCTAGTCCAAGAGAGATTTTAAAGAGTTTATTTTTAGATTGAGAAGAAACAATGACATGTTGACATGTTCACAGTTTTCACGGCAAGTCTGCAAAGACTACTATAATGACATTAATTTTGATCACCTCTATATCCTGTAGTTCCCCATATTTCTGTATTGTGATGTGGGAGAATTTTATTTCTGGCTTACACTATTCAATGTTTTAATAAAGTAAATGATTTATAGATTCATAACAAGTTATTTTTTGTTTATTTAGTCAGCAATTGGGAAATCTACAATGTCACCACTGTATTGTAATGAATTGTGGGTAATGAAATCAGTAAAGTGTGGCAAAGAGTGCACTCTGTACCTAAGTGGACACTCTGGAAGTCAGCAGAAAGTCTGTTTGAGGCCCCTTGCGGGTGATGAGTTGTGGGTTTTGACAGTCCTCAATACTCTCAGACTTCCCGTGAATATGTCTGTCTGAAGAAGTCTGTCCGGTCCTTTGAATGAAGCCTCAGATGAGTGCTCAACTTTTTGTGTTTCACAATCAAGATCTTGTAACTCTACCTTAACAGTAATAGATTGGCCTTATGGTATGTTAATCATCTCTCACACCTGGAAAATTCCAAACGTGCTAATGTATTCTCTTTAAAATAGTCAAAAAAAAATTGTGCCTTGAAGTTAATTAAATCTCCAGTCCACAGCACTGGTGTTGACACTTAGCACATCAGCCCCCCTTCCACTTGTCACACCCCTCAGGACACTCTGTCACTCCCCAACACTATCACCCCGTGATCACAGTGGATTAGGTGCTAACTAACCCTCCTTTAATTAACTCATGATTAGGTATTAATATCTGGCGCAGGTTCCAGGCTTGCAGTTGTTGCCTTAATAAGTGGATTAGCGTTAGCCTCTCGCTGCTCTCTCCCTTTCTCTTCAGCTAAAAGATATCGATCCTCCACTCCTTCCACATCCATCCCTCATGGCTTCCTCTGGCAACTGTTCAAAAGCTGAATTTTTCTGTTAACAAGCTTGTTCTTGTGGTCAGAGTGGATAGGCTCAGTGTTATGAACACTTTTATGCAGGCAGAATTACATACAGTACAATATCCCCTTCACACAGCTTATGATGATTTGATTTATGATATTAGAAATTCAGTGTAGGTACAGTGTGTACCCTCTTGGACAATACCCTAATAAAAATGGGTTACGGCTAGATTCCACCAGATACATGTCCGGTCCGGCTCTGCTGGTTCACAGCTCCGGCAGTCCGGACCCTTCTGGATCAGATACGCAGCGCTTCTATTTCTGACGGATGCCAGCATTAAGACAGTGAGAGATGGAGACAACAGTGCAATCTGATCGGTGTCAGAAACATCCCAAATGTGGTGTCGTGTAGTCAGTTGGGCATTTGACCTGTTGATGATATCACAGGGCAGGCTCAGTTTGGTTACAGGTCACAGGCTCTTAGCCAACTGTAAGGTATCTTTGAGTCACGGATCTAATACTTACCTGTCAGTTGTTCATGTATTTGTTCTACTAGACTTAAAGTCTTTCCGTCTAAGAATGTAGCAGCAAACGTTACCTCAGCACCTGCTGCGTCTTCGGAGCACTCGGCCTCAACTTCATGTTGTTCTTCTGGGGAGTCACTGGGTGGGAGAGGATCCTCTGTTCTGATAGAGATTGGGCGCACTGTGCTAGCTGCACCAGCATCGTCTTTCGGTGCCTCTTCATCTCTGAGTGCCACCTTCTTGGATGTGAACCCTAAGTGTGTGAGTGATAGACTCTGGTTTAGCCTTCGCTTGCTAGCCATTTTTTAATGACTTCTCAACCTTAGTCTTTCTTCTGTTTGCCTCACATGGCTAATTTGCATACATGCACAGGACTGGCTGGTTCCAGGAAATAGAACATATTTGTGAATAAATGTTTTGAATTATGATTTATGCACATGGTGAGCTTCAAACACTTTAGTGACCATTAGTGACAATGAAATATTGTATTTCTTAGACAAAATTTGGGACCCCCTTCAAATGTTGCTTTTGAGACTTTTAGTGGGTCTCTGATGTCCTGAAACATATTTTGTTCCACCATTAAACAAAATTGTGAAAAATTGAACACTTATGCATCACAAACATAAAAATTTTGTCTCAGGTCAGTGATGATTACTGTATCATAACCATAATTACCTTGCACAAAGCTTGCTGGACATTTTAGTTGGACAACTTTAATTATGTCTAAATGTTATCCTTTCCTGAGTTGGTATTGCCATTATTTTATGAAACAATTTAGAAAATATATGCTGGTAAGTTTGAAATGAATGGCTGTCCAGCTACCTCATCAAGCACACATGGGCTATGTGGTACATGTGTTTCACTGTGGAGCAAAAAAAGAAAGAAAACAAATCTGAATTTCTTCTGTAACACGACCTCTATTTCTGTTGGAAAGAATCATAAAACAGCAGAGGTTTTCAACAGCATACATCTTCAGACCCTTTAAAGCCAGAGGCAGGCAAATGTTCTTTAAGGAAAATGCTTATAATATTTAGCAGGTGTAAAAGAACTTACAGAGGTTGAAAATACATTTTCCTGTGTATTAAAGCAAGCCACCTGCATCTCTTAGCAGGTCCAGGGAGCAGCTTTCAGGAGCACTCTCCAATTTAATGAGAGTATGCCTGAGAAAGGCAACCTATGCCAGCATCAGAGCAGACCACAACAAAGGCTGCGTGTTTATTCAAGTCTTTACAGCTAGCGAGCTACAGCAAACAAAGCTCTTTACATGTGACCTTATGGCAAAGGATCAAATTAATGTGTGGATGTGATGTGGAAGGAATGAGGAGTGAGGGGGAGGGACTGCAGGGATGAGGGCATACTCTGCCTTAACACTTTCTCATTTTGTTATATTTGTGAAGGCACAATTTTCGTCACAATTGCTCATCATCATTTCACATTTTGAAGAAACACATTGAAACAACGCAAAAAACAAAAGTCTGTTTAGCAGCTCTTCAGTTACACATACAAAAAAAACACATTCTCATAAAAATACATTCAGTAAGCTGAACAACACCAGTATAGAAACAACAGGACAGTGAGCAATGTGAATTTCAGTGGTTGAAGGGGCTACTGCTCTCAGCCGTCAGTTTAAACAGTCACTAGTCCTTTCACACAGAGATTCCGCAATAGTGCCGCAAAGAAGTCTCACCTCTGCACTGCCTTTGTACTTTCACACTGTTTGAAGCAGCACTGGCATAAAGTGTGTAATTGTATACAGCATGCCGCCGATGCAGAGCTAAAAGAGGCATGGCGTTACACAACTTAACACTGATCGATGTTTTGCTGTTATATTGTGTTGTGATTGAGATCCTGACCCACCATGCATTGTGGAAAGTGACAAAAAAAAGTTTGTAGCTCTGAGTCTTTTGCCTGGCTTGGGAACAGACACTGTTAAATGAAAAGTGACACCAACCTTCCCATGTATAAATGAAAGGCAAAGTATTTTGATTTGTAATGTCAGAGATTGCTTTTTAACGTCCTTCCCAAAAAGCCTTCTTCTTTGGGATCTTGCGAGAACAACTTTAGGCCCACAGTGCATGTAGCAATTGAATATACGATGGTTTGGCTGAATATGTATCATGTGTTAAGCTCCAGACAGGCCAATCGATTATACACCTAACAAGGGTGGGGTTTGCGATCAACTAGAAGTAGAGCAAGCCTACAGACTTCTCTGCTGGCACTTAGACAGACATCTCTTCTTCAGGCAGTTTACAACAGGGACAGCATTGACTTCCATGCAGGTGATGGAGCTAATGGCACCAGCCTGCATGGTGATTCCACTCAGGCTGCTGCACTTGCAGCACTTGCAGAGTTGGATTCCCAGCCTTTCACTACTCTTATTATCTAAAGCTTGGAAAAATACCAAGGTCTGGACCTTGATGATCTGAATGGCTTGTATGGGTATGCCTGCAGTCATTAGCTTCAAGCACTGACAGGTGTGAATGAGACTGGAGACAAGTATAAGCAGCCAGGCTGTGTTTTGGCTGGGTTCACCCTAAGAGATATGAGGAGCAAACATATCTTAAGGGGCTTGGAGTAGAACCACTGCTCATTGCTTATAGATGTATAAATTAAGAGTTTATTATTTTTATGAGGCTCCCAGAGGATGGATATATCTTTCATCTGGCCTGAAGATGTACTGTGATCCCTAAGGAGGGTCTGGGGGACATGGCAGGGACTTTGGGTGTGTAGGCCATCTTGATTCTGACCTGGAGGAGCTAATTAGCTCATTTTAACTTACTAAACTGAATTGATGAATATGGTAGGAATTATTAAATATCTGCTAAATATCAGCATGTTAACATTGTACCTGACAGCATAATGACCCTCACTTGCTGACTTTTTGCTAGTTCGGTTTGGTCACGTTTTCTGTTGCAGTTTTGATGGACTGACCTTTAACTGTGTCCAAACACATTCATTCAATCATTGACGTGTATTTTTCATGATGCGCATAAATCTCAGCATGATTATGCGCTGTGGAGAAAATACAATACTTTTAACCCCTTCTTTTCTGACCATACAGTTGCACCTCCTCATTCAAATCAGTCTTTCTCCCTGTCTCATTTTTTTTCTGCCTCTCTCTGTGCCTGCCTATCTCGTCTTGCATAAATGCCAGCTCACCTACCTGAAAGCCTTTTGCGCTGATTTATGAGCGAATTTGTACCGTTCGCATTATAAATCTCTCACCCTTGTGGCACTCCTCTGCTGATATTCATCCAATATTTTTTATTTTGTCAGTTTTTGTACAGAGTACTTTGGACTGGAGGTAAGGAAATGCACTCTGGGATTATAGAGAGGTTGTACGGTAATGAAGTGTGAATTAAAACCCAGCAGCTCCAGCACTGCTTCCAACATTGGCAAACTGTGTCCTTTGTTTTCTTCCACAGACCTCTCAGATAATTTCTCACCTAATATTAAAATGGCAAATGAGAAAGGACAGCCCTCATAACTTAAATACACACCTCATGAGCAGCTGCGTGCGCATGATTATTTTTGCTCTTAATGGTGTTTTACACTTTCCCCTTTAGTCTATGAGGAAGAGATAATCATTACGTGCATCTATTCGCACGGGGTTCTGTGTGAATCTGTGAATTCCCCCTCAGTGTTTGCATTCATTAAAATATTTGCCAGACATAATGATTCAGTTAAAGATTCTGCCACCCTGGACACAGTTCTACATCATGAGCAAAATGTAAAGTCTTTCCTCTGCAAAACCAGTGGCTGTATGTGTATATGATGTCTAATATCACTACTGTAATACGATCATTCAGTAGAAGATAAAATAAGATGGAATTTTCTTGATGCCAAAGTCAATTCTTGTGCCTTAGATTGCTCAAATTCATAGTAACTAGTAACATAGTGAGTAAATACAGGCTGTTGGACCTTTGCAAAGGCCCATAGTCCCCTTTAATTTAATCAAGCCTGATCCAGTAACAATCTCGATAGCCATTTATCATTGCTTCACAAAATTGGATCACCAGTATAAAATTGTACTCTCTCATAGACACCAGCCACTGAAATACCCCTGATTTTTCCCATCAAGTTCCATAAATTATCACCTGAGAAAGTAGCCAACATGTTGAAAAATGTCCTATAAATTCAGTACATGCCCTGTACAGCAGAAAGATGAATGTAGTGATGGGGGTGTAAAGGTGTGTTTTCCCAGAGCAGGAGCCAGGCATGGCGTCTTCCACAGGACAGGGACAATAATCAGGCTTAGGTTGTAGATATAACCTGTACAGCTGAGTACATTCTTCGAGCACTGTGGGGCTGAGGCTGAGTCACACACTGCAGACTGGGTTGGTCCACTGATCTCTGTGTTTCTTATATTCTTTCTCACAGCAGTGATGTTAATTGACCATCCAGAGGTGCTAGAGAGCCCTGATGAGGGAGGAGGGCAGGAGAGCTGAGGTGAGTGGACAGGAGTCACGGTGGTTGCTGAGGAGAGATGGTGTGGTGGGACTGCTGGGTGAGGGGGGCAGGGGAAGGGCAGGTAGCTAGAAACCACATCATCACATCTGTTAAAGAACAAATTACACTTGTTGGCCTCCTGCAGATCTCCTTCCGTCCCCTGGTCAGTTTTATTACCATGACCAGAAATGGTTCTCATGCCACTCCACACCTTCCTGATGTTCTTATGCTGGAGTTTCGCCTCCTGTAACACGCCTTGCCCTCTGTGATCTTCTCCCTCATGAAAATATCAATTGCCAAAGTATTGGTTGGGAAATATGCCAAATTAATTCATAAATTAACAGCATATAAATTATGTTTTTATTATTGTGTGACCTGTTAGATATATAAATATATAATTACATTATGTAAAAATTTGGTTTTGCCTCCGCTGTTAAGACATTGAGAGATTAACTGTCGCCATCACAGCGTTTTCTCTCATCGCGCAAGCTCTTTATTCCAACGCTCCCCACTGTGCCAGTGATTTCTGCCAGAAAAACAAAAACAGTATATACGCACAATCCCAATAATCCATCAAAACTCATGCACTTCGGCTCAAGTAACAGCTATTATTATTATTATTATTATTATTATTATTATTATCATTATTAATATTATTATTGTCATTGTTGTTTTTATGTATTCTTTATTCAGTGTTTCGGATGAGGAATGGTCACCTAGCTACTCATACATGGTGGCAGCATGCTGGTAAGCAAAGGATGGAAATGACAGTGGATTTCACGCTGTGGGAGGCCGTCTCCTCTCTCTCCCCATCTGGATGCCTTTATTTCGGCGGTCTCGACAACCTGTGTTGAGACTTGGCTTTAATCACTCAGTGAGGGGCTGTCTGCAAAGGTCAGCTCTATTGATGAAGTGTGAAAAGGGAGCATTGCCGTCTTTTATGCCACGCGTGGTGATATCTCTATAATTCTCTGTGGGAGAGTCGTTGGTTGTTTGGAGGGGGCTTTACACTTGTTCAAGAGCAGGCTTAAAACTTTCTCTTTTGATAAAGCTTATAGCTATGGCTTGTACAGGCCCTTAGTAATGCTGCCATAGGCTTAGACTGCTAGGGGACTCCCTATGAGGCACTGAGCTCCTCTCTCCTCTTATTCCTCTCTATCTGTATACCTTCATCTCCCATTAATGCATGTTACTAACTTGGCTTCTTCCCTAGAGTGTCTATAATATAATATTTTAATTGATATAGCAGTTATTGTTGTTGTGGTTGCTGTACATAAACCTGTTGACACTGTATAGAACACATTGACTTGACTTCTTCAAGTTCTCTCTGTCCTCTGTTAAATCAGGTTTGAAGCTCATGAAGCTGTAGCTGTGTGTTGCACTGGGCATGTAATTGACCTCCTCTCTGGGCTTAAAAGTTCTGAAGTTAAAAGCCTGTGACTCTCCCAGCTTTTAGTCCATATGTATGAATGGCCCCTTACACCCTTCTTTACCTCCATTCAGAGATGAAGATAATTTACTGGAGGTTCATACGGTTATGTTGGCATTGCCTAGTTTTCCTAAAGATCCTCCAAGCATGTCCCACAATACATCATGTCACCAACATCAAAAGACACTTGATAGCCTGGATGTATACTAACTGGCCACTGCTTTAAAGGCTCTGTAGTTCACAGCTGCTAAAAAAACACGCCGTAACACTTGCTACATGCAGCTACCCAGTGCTTTACCCAGTACTTTAGTAATCTCCACAGCTGAGTACTGTGGAACTTGACTGTGTTCTGGACTAAATGTCAGCTGTTCCTAGCCTGTAAGAGGCTGAAAGGTTTGAACAGGTAATGTGGCCGTGGATCTTGAACCCTTTGAGCAAAGTAACAGCTCCGGTGGGAATTATAGACACGCATCCACAATTAAAGTCACAGAGCAAGAATCCCCTTCTTAAAAATTAGGGTTGAAATACCTGGCAGTGTTTGAAGTCCAATTTGTCAGTCCAACTAATTTGGGCCTCTTATTATTATCTTGATCAGACAACATGTTCTGCACAGAGTGCAACGATAAGATTCAATTAAGCACCAGAGTGCTGGCCTTTGGACAGCCATTGCTTTATTTTCACACCTGTGAGGTATTTGTGCCAGCTTGCACTGTGACACAAAACATTCTTCATGAGCCTTCATAAAAGGGTAGCAAATTTTTCATGTCTTTGTCACGCGTCCTTTTTAAAAGTTCTGGGGAGTAGTAAGGCAGGCTGCTAACCAGTTGTCTAAGAAACTCTGCTGATGGTAGGAAAATGTTGTGAGCAAGGGTTAAAAACTCCCATCCAGGCCCTTGACCAAATGTGAATGTGAACATGAGAATCAGGCCCGCCCCAGACTACCTGATAACCTGACAAACATTTTATTCCATTAATTTTTTATAGTTGCCATGGTTTGGTATGAGTACTCATCAGACAAGTACTCATCAGGAGTGGAGGATACAACATACTGAGCAAGTGAGACTCATAAGGAATTAGATAGATGGAGAGAGAAGATTGACAGATATTAAGGTTGTCAACTGCAGGCAGGAATCATATGCAGGGACATGATGTCAGACCTGGAATTGACCTACTGATTCCCTGCCGGAGTGTGTCTGTGTGAAAGAGCATCAGGATGAGAGCCATGCTAATGTCCAGTTACAGGAAAAGGAAATGGACAAACGGGACTCAGGCGGACAAAACTATGTAAGATCAGAGACTGTTGTGTCCGCAGAGACTCTAGCACAGCATCTCGGATCAAGGTGTTGCACTCGATGTGTGGACCGTGTTCTGAGCTGACAGTGTACAGGACTACAGCTGGTGAGGAGAGGTGGACTAACAACGTTTCTTGTGATGTCACATAACGTTTAGTTTTACTCAGTCTTCAATACATCTTATATGTATCTTTATGTCTTCTGATATACCCCCAAATCTCTCTTTATATTTGGTTATTTCAAGCTTCAATATGTTTAATTTTATTTATCCTATTCAGTCTCCTTGTGCTGGAAGGAGTCGAGGTGAAACTCGAGCAGACAGAGTGACAGACAGGTGAACTGGTCCTGTGTTTAGCTCCTCTGTGCTCTACGACACACCGTTAATCCCCACATTTCTCTACTCCTCTGACCTGCCTGTGGTAGGGGTCAAAGGTTACACTCACCATAGGACCCCTCCCAGAACCCCACACTCCTAAGCCAAACAACCTCAGCTTGACCTCTGACCTCTGAGCCCTCTACTCAGAACCTGGGGAAACAAGACGGAGAGGCAGGTGGGTCACGGTCAAGGACTGTGTCTGCTCAACATGAGGAATTCACACATACACACATTTACACACACAGTAGCTGTCTTGATCCATCACCTGGGTGTATTTTGAAGTAAATGATAATCTTTATTTGATCGCATATCATACAATGTAAAACATGGGGAAACTGGCACTCCATTTAACCCATGCCGAGGGAACAGTGGACAATGTATGCGCCCAGGGGGGCGACACCAGATCTTAGCCAGTGCCTTGGTGAAGAGCAAGCAACTATGAAGTGATAAAGAATGAAGTTCTCAGTGATCATCTGGTATTTATAAAACAGGATGTTGTCAGTGATTATCAGGTATTTTAATTCAATATTAACAATACAACTACAGATGTTTCTCCTTCCAAAGGATGCCACTGCCGTAGTGTTAAAGATGCTGTGACATAGGGGCGAGGGGGCTTTTATTTTATCAAGCTGATTTTGCATCAGCTGCACTGCGCACTGACAATCACCAATTGCCACATGTGAGCAGTCTGTATCTACAGAGGCCCTATAGGGTCACATGGTAGAAAAAAAAATGGATGTGGAAATCCGTACCCTTGGATTTGTAAATTGTGCTCTCGGGTTCACAACCCGATGTAGTTACACATCTTTAGTTTATTTAACTTACTTCACAGAAGAGCTGTTAAAGTTCAATATCAGCTGAAGCAGTCATATCAACATAGCATTAGACTACATACATCTGCTTCTTGTGGATCAAGTGAATCACAGTCTAATTTCCCAGTGTATGCGAAACTATATTGCCAGCAACTTTGATCATATAAATGTCTTCAGTGATTACAAACAAGGCATATTGTTTGCTATCACCACAGTGGTGATGCAGAGATCACAGTTATATCCATGGGTTCTGCAGAAAATCTGCTTGTTGGGTAGTTCTAATCATTAAAATTAACATAGTTAATTAACACAATTAACGCACTAGTTAGAACTGAAGAAGCCTCTTGGACAAGAGGTGAAACGTCTTCAAAAAACTGAAACAAGTCCAGTTGCCTGCAATACAGCACTTACATGATAAATCCTGAGCTCCATCAGATCTGTCTTTAAATATATATTTATTTCTGAAGCTAAAAGTTTAATATTATAATATATAATGTAATAAATGTATCCATGGCATCACAATAAATGATTTGTTTTGTGTTATTATTCAAAATAATGTATACATAATGTTTGAATCCCTAAATGGCAAGGGTGTGTGTGCTGACACAAATTCATCAAAAGTCTTCATGGCTGTTAAAGCCAAATGACAGCTGATCCAGCTGTGATCAGCTGCAGCAATTGTCAGAAATGGACGACGCTTCAAGCGATGTTTCAGAGGAAAGGGCGTTTAATCAAACTGAAAACATATTTCCTTGTTTCCTCTCTGCTTGCATGGTTTCCTTGCATCTCTCCATGAATCCTCAATGGAAAGGACTAAAGCGCAAGCAAATTTGGAAGCATTTTACGGAAAGAAGAAATAAATAAATAAACAACAAATTCTCGCCATTTCATGCATTGGGTCTTTACCCAGCACAATTGTTCCTCTGGGGCTATTCTTGGAAACCACACACTGCTAGTACAAAGAATATAAACACAAGATGAGCAGTCAATATACAGAAATTCACTTGATAGCAAATATGAAATTATTTTGTATAGCAAATATGCAGCATTTCTTACCACATGTACAACTGGAACAGAAGCAGGGTAATCAACACAGAGAGACACAAGTTGATGAAGGCTTGTGAAGCTTATGAAAGAGCATCTCAGGTGCATCTCTCCTTTCACAAAACCCTTCACAGACTAAAGCACCCAACGTGTTTTCACAGTATTGTATTGCAAATGATTTCCCTGAGTCCATTGTCAGCATATTGGTTCTCATTGTAATACCAGAGAAAGAAGAGGAAGCTTGTTCTGTTGTGTTCTGGTCTCGTCACTGACCTTCAGCCCAAGACTGTCACTGTAATTGCCACTGTAGACTGTGCCATCCTCCAGCCAAACAGCCTCATTCTCCACATTTACTTAATAGAAGAGTGTCAATCAAGCAGAAAATATGCAGATGATTGTGTAGTGCAGAATACAGCAATTAGTCACTCCACATAAGAAGTACAACTACCCAATGATGCTTGAGTCCTGGACTACTTTCTAACAGGCTGGTTCCCCATATAGACAATTATAGCATCTTGGACTGTCCTAAAGAAGTAGAGGAAAGGAAACAATAAACAATTTATCAATCTGTGGTGATTCATCGTCATGTGTGGCCAAACAGTGTTATGGTCCATTTATTTCCAGTCCGGCTGGGTTTTTGTAGGCTTCTTTCTTGTGGCAAATGTACTTATTGTAAGGTGCTTTGGACAAAAGTGTCTGCTAAATGCCCTAAATGTAAATGTAAAATGCTGGCCTACGTCTCTTCTCGAGAGTTACAATTTTGGTGTTATGATATATAATTTGGTCTGGAAAAAGCTTTGATCTCACCACTTAAACTATGGGCATGAAACATTATGAGATTACTCAAAACAGGAAGGAAGTGAGTATAATAAAGCCATACATGAATGAATGATTGTGTGCTGCGTACTTTGCTGAAGGGCAGGGTTGCGGCAGCAGGCTAAGCAAATGTGTCCTTGAGTCCCTCTCACCAACAACATTTTCCAGCTTGTCCAGAGGCATTTCTCAGGCCAAATAAAATACATAATCTCTCAAGCGTGTTCTGGGTCTACCCCAGGATCTACTGGTTGGATGTACTTGAGAAGAAGATGTGCACAATAATTATTACTATCAGACACCCAGATCACCTCAGCTGGTCCTTTACAAAGCAAAGGCACCAACGGAGAGCCACCCTCTGAAGAAACGGATGGACTGGTAAGTTAAGCTTCACCATCACCACAGTGATACGGTACAGTGGCGACATTAATGTTGACACTGCAACAACACTGGTTGTCAACCTAAAAATTCCATTCAACCCTAACTACTTGTGATGTCACAAAATAATGCTCATGGCCCTGCCTCTTAAAACCAGATTTTCAATGAGCTCAGAGAAAAGTTTCAGCCCACTTTTAGCAGTGACAGATAGCACAGTCACAGTCAGTGCGTTTACATGCACAGCTTAGTCGGATTACAGCCATAGTTCGACTATGCTACTCAGTCAGACAACTGCAATTATCCGAGTACACATGCCGGTGAGAAAATCGGATTATTGGGCCGGAGCATGTCATACCCCGGTACGCTAGGCGGCGCTGTGCCATTTCAACTCGTGTTAACGGCGCACCTCCGGCTGACCTCTTTACGTCACCAGCTGCCTCGGCATTAAAGAAAGATGGCGTACGAAGAGCGAGACGAAGCTACGTTTTTGTACACTTCGTATATGGTGTACATGATAATTACACAGACTAGGTGTACAATGGCGCTCTTTCTTGCGGTGATTTCGGAGGAAAGACGTCTGACTACTTCCGAACCGCTGGAATGTATACATGCAGGAGTAATGCGACTATCAATCGAATAATCTGGGTGCTTTAATTCGACTATGAGAAATCCGATCCGGTCCGATATTAGTCAGACTAAGGTGTTTACATGCATCTTAAAGATCCGATCATAGTCGGACTAACCCAGTAATTCGATTTTCTTGAGTGTCATGTAAACGCACTGACTGAACCTCTGTCAGTCAACTGTAGGAACAAGTAGGAACAATCATTTTTGACTAGACCAGATTTTGATCATGTTTAAGATAAAGTAGAGAAGCTGATACGTCAAACTCCTCCTGCTCAGAATCTTAAAACTGCTCTGAAGCCACAATAAACTTTTCACACTCAGGTAATACATATTTGTTCCCCTCTGCTCAACAAAAACTATATGTATCTTCTCTGACACATGGACATGGACTCTTGCTATGTAAAATAAGTCCCTTTTGGACCAGTTTTTCCACTTTCACAGATTGCCCAGAACATAGCCTTGGATTTTAAAGGGATTATTTGGTAATGGATATTACCTAACTCGTAAAGGCAATATTTATTTGTTTTTCTAGCTTGTGTGTGAACATGTGAACTGTGTTTTGGTATCTTCTCATGTGTGTAAGTGGACTGTCTGTTGAAGCGGGAGGACAGTGTTGGATTGTGTATGAGAGTGTCCCCGGCCATGCTTTTGTCGCTGCAGCAGGCAGGCAGGAGGGGTGGGGGGCATTTATCAGCCCTCTAAGTGGCTCAAGGAAAAGCAATGCTCGCTGGGAGTTGAGCTGACAGCAGTTTTCCTCGGATCGATCTGCAGCGCTGTTCCAGTTTATGACAAAAGAGTTCACGACACGGCAGTCACAAAGTCAATACCGTGATAAATACTCCCCCTCCACTCGCTCCTGTCCGCCACTTTACCAGGCATTTGGCCTGACAGTTATTACTCCCACGGTAAATCCACTGACCAGAGGGGAAGAAAAGGCACTCGGCTCCAGATCTCTGGGCTGGATTTATGGACCCAAGTGGACCAAGTTTACTTAATTTAAAAAAAAAAATAAAAAAAAAAAAAGATATACTCCTTTTGTAGGCAAGCCACTGCTGTGATTTTATCCCTGGGAAGGTGAAAAAAATACTGTTTAATTTACACATGCATTGAACATAGGCTACTGCACTATGCATTCATGTATTTGAATTAGTGCTAGTGTTAACAGCTCTGTCCAATCATGCATATGACTATTAATACACCTAAAATAGATTTGTAATGTTTCTCGCCTTTTCTTCCCTGGAAGTCTAATTTGAACGATTAGCGAATTATCAGCAGGGATTAAAGCGTGCACTGTCACACACTTGTTTGTTGTTGCCTTGACCAGCTGACACAAAGAAACTTTCCATCACATGCACATCGCATTAATGCGTAAAGATCCCTGTGGTTAGGTTTTCCACAAATGAGGAAATCTTAGGAAATGTTTAGTAATTTGCCATAGATCCTTGCCTTAGCACTAATCCATGGTGTTAAATCCCTTTTACAGTTAAAAGTAGCCTTATCCTCACATATGGCTAGGATCACAGTAATCAACACAGCCGATTATGCAGATGCAAATTAAACTGGTACATATTAATATTTTCAATTATTCTGGTCCAAATAATACAAGTCTGGGGTGAGATTAATGTTTTTTTCAATAATGATTTACAAACACAGCATCTATTACACGTTGAGTGGTAAGTCATCGTGTTGCAGCATGACTCGTAATCCTATTAGAGATTGGGAAAAACATAAAAAGATCTCATTAAGATTTAAATTGTTGCAGGATCATCAATTATACGTTAGCATGGACACCCCAGCACTTTGCATCCGATCATGCAAAGTATCTCTCATAGGCTGTGACCCACTTTGGCAGCAACATAGTGCAAGTACATTTACTTAATTTCACTTCTGAAGTACTGAGATTTGACTTGTGTTCCCAAAACATGAGACTTTGTATTTTGACTGCATTTCACTGACCAGAGTCTTCCTGATTTTTTTCCTCCTCGACCTTTACTTCACAGCGGTTAGTGCATTGACAGATAAAGGATGCAGGTTTTATATCCAAAAGAACAATATGACACTTTCATGTATTACACTACCCATTGTGAAAGAGTATCAATATAGGCTTTTTTCTAAACGCTTTAAGAATTGGGGGTGATATAGTTTTATCATCAGGCAATGAAAAAAAACATTTAATGCCTATGCAGTGAACCTTTACATTCAGGGCTTAATATTAAAACCTGTGCAAAGCAGCTCCCAGTGCAGCCCATAATGACGGTTGTCATTGTCACGCCCAGCGCCCACGTTACGTGAATAGCAAATGTACCTTTGTTTTGGGTGTGTTTGTGTTAAAGTGAGGTATGGTCAAGCAAAGCCTTGAGGCAGCACAAAGCTACTGTGCCACAGAACATTACAACCTGGCAAAATTCAGATAAAAAGATGCACCTACAGAGGCAGGTATACAACACATTTTAACTCTGCTTTGATGATTAGAGAGGCTGCTTTCAGTTATTTCAATTGTTTACATGCACGCAGAAACACTAACAAGTAGTGTAACCCATGTAGGTAGCAAAACTACTGAGAACTGAAGAGGAAACTCTGAATCAACAATTTTACTGCATGAATCTGGACTGTGTGTGTGACCTGTTGATGTGTAGAAGAACACAGAACATTAATTAACATGATCTGTCAGCGAGTCAGGAGTTCTAAATAAACAACAAAATGTATATGCTGCTCCGTGTTCCAAATGCAGTGTTAAGGGAGAAAGTGAGAAGAGGTGATTGTCTTCTTACCGTCAATGAAGAGTCAAGGAGAAGAAACAAAAGACAAAGACTGGCTCAAAAATGCACAGATGTCTTCATGAAGAGTATAAATTGGTTTCCACTTATCATTTCTATAAGCAAGTCCCAAATGACTCTACTATTGAAGAAATATAAAAGTGACTAAAGAGCTTCAATAAGTGTGACTATAGATTGTTAGAATATAAACACAAGACTGTTCAGTGTGACCCAGACAGGACTGCACAACGTTGAAGGTGCTTTATCCTGGGGATTTTAGACTCAATATTGTGGTAGGTTTATTGAACATGTAACTACCTGGAAAACTACCAGCGAGTCTAAACAAAGTAACAC
>CAEMYA010000202.1:623893-640358 GCA_903131615.1 Diplodus sargus
TTTTTTTTGCTGTTTTTGTAGCCTTTATTCAGGCTATACATATTAAATGTATTGAGAGTGGATGAATTAACAGGAATTGTATAAAGAAGTTATAGTGACACTTCCCCACTGAGAAACCCATTGTGCCTGCCATTGAAAGGCAGCGAGCAGAGGAGAGATGCAGCCAATTTACTGGTAATCCGCTGAGGACTATTTCTAACCAAACCAAAGCTATTGTTTTTCTTTTCTTATGTTCCTGTTCAGGTCAGTCTGTAAGACTGAGTTTTTGTGGTACATGAGGAGATGAAACACAGCTAGTTTTTCACTTCGCTCATTTTGACTTTGGAAACTGTGAAATTATGTTCTTGCCGCTGAAGGGAGAAAGAAGAGTTAGCTCAAGAAAATAACTTAATCCAAAATAGTGACAACCTAATACTTAAAGATAGACAATTATTCTAGGCTGCTCTAACCTAGTCTAAAATAATAAACTAACATAAAGGAACCATCCAGCTCGGATGCACTAATCTTAATTTAGGTGAAAGAACCCTAGAGCAAAAAAAGGGAAAAATAAGTTAAGTTACCTTTTGATATCTGCAAGTCTGACCTTCCTTTTTAATTCTTCTTTTTTTAAAAGTTGTTATATTGTCTATGTTATCTGTTCTATCCCCAGTAAAATGCCCACTTTTGTGTCTAAACAACATATCTCCTGTCTTGATTTATACTGGTTTTATGTTGTTATTGCACTACATTTGAGCCGAGAATGGGTCCAGTAGTGTAAATAGGAATATATCTGTGTAAGTGCTTCAAATTGGCGAGCCAGCCAGGATTGAACAAAACAGGTGTTTGACTAGTAACCAGAGACCAGAGAACAGTATTTTAACTCATCCATAATGGAGGTAAACGAGACATCAGGTATACATGTTCAAAACACACTCCTAGTTAGTGGCACACAAACAGATGAAGAGCCCTATGACTTTCTAAAACAGTATGGCTGTTGTGATGGACCTCTGCCATTCTGTGTTCTGTTGGCCTCTGCTCCCTTCCCAGGTTTTCCCTACATGTCTCCCTCCCACCTCGTTAGGGAGATTCCCCCCACCTGTGGCCTCACCTACAAAGGCATGGCCTTTCCAAGATGGCTCTCTCTCTCCCTTCTGGATGGCTGGTGCCACCAGGCACCCCGCGTGGTTTTGTATGGTTTGGTAAAAACCAACCCAAACCCTAACCCAAACTAACTAACTGCACCCTAGTCTTCATGTGCGTACTGGCGGCGGGTATTTATGCACCTTAAAACCATCTGTATTGGGGAAGACACTTGTCCCATTTTGAGTATCTGCCGATACCGAGTCCCGATCCGATACCTCTATAATACATTTAAAAAACGAAGAAGAGTGAACAAACAGATCCAGGATGTCCCTTATTTTTTTTTATTTTGTTCACCTAATTTTATCATTTAACGCTTATCATAGGTGTGATTGGCAAAAAGGGAAATATACAGCTCGACTATGTCTCTCTTTACATTTATTTTGTCACGTTGTCGGCTTCAGCTAAGAAAGAAATAGTTCGCCCCACACGTCCAAAATTATTAGAACACAGTGTTTCCCCTAGATTTTTTTTGTAGCAGCAGAATTTCAAAATGAGAAACTAAGACATTAGACAAAATAGTGTAGAAGCTGACGTTGCTGCTTGAAAATATGTTAACCTCTTGAGCATTATAGAACTTTATTACCATTATTGTCTTTATTATTATATATTTCTTATGGAAACACAATCTGTTTTCAGAAGTCAATGGGCCACATGACATGAAAGCTATTGAGAAAAAAATCTGAATTTCTGCATATTAATACAATCTGCTGCTGGACTGGAGTCACTGGGCCACATGACATGGAAGATATTGAAAAAACTGCAGTTACTTTGTATTAATATATTTATGCTCAGTAATTTAATGACGGTCCCTAAATCAGTTTCCAGCAATTCAGCGCGAGGCTCTGGGAGGTGAGCAAGCCGTCCTCCTGCTGCTAAGACTGGGCGAACCTCAGTGATGTTGCAGCTGGAGTGAATATCCGCCAAATATCCAACCTAAAACTAACTTCGCCCCGGTTCGATGAGTCGCCTGTTGCAGCCTTTGAATAGGATGACGAGAACACTCAACTTAAAAGGTGACTTGTAGAAATTATACAAATCAGCCCTGATTTCCAATCACATGATCGGATCGGGACATCCCCAAAATTTACCATACATTTATTTAAAGAACAGAATTTAAGTGTAGACCAGTAATCAGTGGTATGGTGAAAGGTGTTGGATATACAAGGTGTGTGTGTGTGATTATAAGAAAACAAAAGATCCAGCAGAACCCAACCAAACCATACAAAACCATGCTGGGGTGAATGGAGGCACCAGCCATCCAGGAGGAAGAGAGTGCAGTAATGTCATGTTAACTTGCTGAAATCCTTTTTGACTCCCTCTAGGAGTTTGGGAAAAATCCCAGTAGACCTATCCCAGTCTAACCTAGGCCTGCAGATGATTGTGGAATACACATGCACTGCTGTGCAGTCACTCTCATCCTTACTGCCATACAAGCTTGTCAGCAACACTCAGATTAATGTCACTTACCATATTAAAGCCTTGGCAAGTGTGTATAGACCAGCATTCAGCCAGTCAGCTACAGGAACATACTGTATCTCACAGAGCTATAAAAGACAGCAAAACTGAGTGGCAAACATCTGAAGGAGAAAAGTCATTCCTTTGAGGACAACAATGTAAAGACAGATGAGTTTGAAAGAGGAGTAAAAGAATACATATATGTCACACTGGAACGACCGTCTTTGAACAGAGGAGGTGGACTAAAGAGCGTTTCCATACTTTAGTGTAAATGCACATGTATTGCATTGTTTTGACCGATTGTCCACATGGATCCTGCCGTGCCTGAAAACACACTTTTTTGAAACTGTGTTTCAGAGTGGAAAAATCAGAAAAACCCCACCCTCTCGTTTTCGTGTGGATGGCGAATCCGCATACTTTCCGTATCGATTACATTTTTGGTGAATTTCAAGCGCCACCTATAGGCCTGGAATATGAACTACATCATTTTTAGTGGTTTTCAGTGGATCCGTTTGGATGCAAATATTCTTGAAACGATGCAGAGGAAGATGGAGGTAAAAAAGATTGTTTTGGTCTGTGTGGACAAGGCCTAAGACACCTACAATCCAGTACTGAGTTCCCTCCCCAGACAGTTTAACAACCACTCACACCTGTGCTCACCTAGCCTTAGCAACCCACATGAAGGCCAGTTGGGTCCAAGACCCACAAGTGGCCCTAGCGGCTCTGAAACTCTGAGCTCACATGTGTCCTAAACGACTCTGTAAGGACACTCCCACACAGAGTTTAAAAGCCTGCAACTCACTTCCAGTTAGTTAAAACTGAAAAAGCCTCTTGGATGAGAAGTGAAGCATCTTCAAGAAACTGAAACAAGTCCAGCTGCCTACCATACAGCACTTAGAGTTACCATGATCTGAATGAGTGAGAAACCTTCATCAACATGAGTGGCAAATCCTTTGCAGATGTGCTAAGAGGAGAGCTCTCTTGCATCAGTGAAACTGTTGACCAAGAAGACTCCCAGAGGCAACAGGTAGATTCAGAAACACACATGGATGATCCTCAAGAACATGCTCTTGAGGTTGTAGCAGGTCAGTCCTCGGCCTAGTTCCTATGTTCCTACAATTGAAATTGTCACAGAACCCCACCTGAACGACCCCCGCAAAGAAAAGACACAGCCCACTCTGAGATTTACAAACATCTATCCTTCTTAACATGTAGAAAGTTGTTTTTGAACATATTGTGAGCCCTGCAGGTTTATCAATCTTTGTTGAAGGTTGTTATATTATCTATGTTATATGTGTGTACCCCCAGTACACAAAAAACTTCATGGTCTTGGTCTGGTTTATGCTGGTTTTATGCTGTTACCCCACTCGATTTGGGCATGAAACTGGTCCAGTAGCATAAATACTTGTATCTGTTATACAAGTGCCACACAGCGTTAGCTAGTCTCTCCACAACTTCTGCAAGTCAGTAAATTCAAGTAAACTTTTAATCATTTACATTTTCACCAATTTCTATAATTTGATATGTAATCTATGGTTTTCTGAAATGTTTTTTGTCCTTTTTGATCAAAGTAAAACGTCATGATCAGCTTAGGTTTTTGCTTGTTTGGAAGATCAGCTAACCACCATTATTACCAAAACATCTTATATGAATCAGTTATTACATTTATAGTTGTTAAGTAGTAACCTTTACCCCTTTCGCTGTTCCACAAAATGAACCTAGTTTAGCTAAGAGCCCCTTTGGTTCACTTCTGGAGTTCTCAAAAGATAATGATACAGTTTGAGCAACATAAGATGACCCCTGTAGTCCAACATCTGTATGACAGACTCTGAAACTTACTTTAAGGCCACACTATCATGTATTGCTCCTCTGGGTCAAAACATGGTTTAGTGCAATGCTATTGAAGGAAAATGATGATAATGGATCAACAAAGTTTCTGAGTCTTTTTCAGTTCTTGGGTCTGTGTATATATAATGAATAGATTTTGACATCATGTTAACATGTTGGTGTTATGTGTTATCACTATTTAATACAAATGTGTACAGTGAATATTACTCCTTACAAATTTTTAAAACCATACCATGAATGTTTTTTTGCATGTAAATCATGTTTTCCTTCCATTCATGAAGCCACTGGTTGCAATAAGTATTAGTATAGTAGTATGTCAACTGTACTAGACTTTAATCTAAAGCCACTTCATGTTTCAGAGTCCAAAGGAATGCTGTCAAGAACACTCTTTCTTTCTCTCACTCACTTTTCTCTTTTGTTCCTCTTTCTTGCCCACTTACAGCAGTTGGAAGATCTCAGCAAAATAAATAGATAAATGGAAAAAATAAATATCTTGTTCCAAATGGTGGTACTAACTGTCCAAAACCAGCAAAAGCCGTTTCAACATTTGAATAGGTTTGAATTTTGAACACAGATATGTATGTGTTAGTCTACTCAGCAGTGTTTTAGCCTCATGTCTGGCTGCACTGTGTAGAAAAAGAGGAGACCACAGGTCCACGGCCAGCTGAGCTGAAAGCACGCTCGCTGGATGTGCTTGTTGCTGGAATGCACAGCACCGCTCGAGCCAGCAAGGAGAAGAGAGGGTATGTGTAACGGTGATCTCTCCAAAAGACACAGACATCTTCCTGGCACTCACCAACAGGGAAGTGACTTGGCAGGTCATGCTGATTTGTAACTCATTGCCCAACCGCACACACCTGTGGTTATTTTCTCGAAAGCTAACCCAAATCCGCCCAACCCAGGGGGCAGTCTGTCCTGCGGGTTATGGGTCAACCCACCCAGGACTAGAAGACGCCAAACTTCTCAAGTATGAAGACAAGCAGCTGTACAAGAAATCTGCCGTTTCCAGGAATGTGGTTAGAGACCAGGTTAACATATTTGACCACAAGATTCGGAGTTGGCTGTCAGGACCTGAAAGTTTTATGTAATTGCTGCCACTGACACATTTTGGTCAATACCAGTGAAGCATAGCAGCTCTGTAACTAGCCCGTTAGACTCAGCACTTTGACCTTTGATGATACTGAACAAAAGTTTTCCTACCATACATATTTAGAGAGTATCTTCATTGATCAGTTTTTCAAAGACACACATTTGATAAGTAAATGGTTTCAAAGGCTTAGATAAAAAGAAAATAAAAAATAAAAAACACATGGTAAGAGGAGGAAAAAGTAGTTGGGGTGAGGAGAGAAACAGTCACCTTCAAAGGAGAGTGAGGAGAGGGGAAGATGGCAAATGGAAGAATTGGCTTACAGACTTAAGTGGTTCTTATTCCTCCAATTACTAGGAAAAAAAGGTAGAGAGCGAAACAGAGACAGAGAGTAGGGAGATGGAACAGCATTCCAGAGGTACTTGCTTCAGGCAGTCTGGCCTGTGAGTCAGCAGAAAAAACAGAGGGCCAATAACACACTGTCACTTGACCTGCACACACAGACCCACACAGACCCGACCACACATCACACATACCATAAAACATACACTGATCTGTGAACACCCCAGTGCAAATATTGTGTTTGCACACACACACGTGTACACATACTGAAGCAGTTGTCCATACAGTCCCAGGTTAATTTCGTGGCAGCTCCCCCTCATCATCATCCCACAGATGGCCATGGGAGAACTTAATTCTTCCTCTATTGACTCAGTTTGCTTTGCCAGTTCCTGCTGTAATGACTGATCCATCACCAACCCTTCTGGAGGCTCAGGGTGAGCGAGGTTCACACTCTATGAGAGAGGGGGAGAGAGAGAGAGGGAAAAACAGAGTGTGTGCGCAGGAGAAAGAGAGACAGAGAGATGGGGAGAGGAAGAGAAAGTGGAAGAGTGTTGATGGATTTCAATGCATTGTAAGTTTGTTGCAGTGCACACATCCAAAAACAACTAAACACTCGACTCAGAAACACAAAAAACGAGTCTGCACACAGGATAGAACATTTCTCACCTCCACATGTGACGTTTCAGGCCCAAGCTCTTCTTCAGACATCAAACAGAGTGCAGAGAAACGCCATACAATGTGCTGTAACCCTGCACAACCATTCCCAGGCTATATGTTGTGTGAGTATTTCACACCATTATATGCTGCATATAATCATATTTTTTTAAAATCTAATCTGATGTAATAGAATTTCTTGTGTGTAATATACTGTATGGTCAACAATGTTTCATATATGTTCTGTTTTTTCCACGTCTGCACATACCTTATTGTATATCCTGTCATGTAGTAATTTTCTCCTGCTTTGTGTATGACAAAGCCAGTATTTATACTTAAATCATACCTGTGTTGTTTTAAATATTGAAAGCTATTTACAGACTTCGTCGGCTAAAAATGCACAAGCCTGATCTCCTTTACACTAGTCAATACTTGTTGACAGTCTGGTAAGAAAATGTATTCAAATATGCAGTTTCAGTGTATATGATTGAAAAGTAGCATTAGAATTTGCTCACACCCAAAGACCCCGCTGGGTGGTTATTTTTTCTAACAGGCAACAACTACTTCCTGTGTTTGTGGAAAGCCCTGATTCTGTATGCCTTGCTTAGATTTTTCACCTTTCATCTTTCTCAGAGGGCTCTGTTAGTATTGACACTTGTGCTCTTTTTTTCAATAATTACAGATAAACTGATTTTAATTATTTATACTGACAACTCAATTATGCTCAAAGTGCAGCTACATAAAGTTAAACACTTATGCCTAAAAAGTGATAAGCATGACTGGGTATGCTCATGTATCATTTATACCATAACACCATTTCATTTTGTGATCTTGCCCAATGTAAACTAGCTCATCATTCAAGTGATGAAGATTGTAGATCACACAGTACTGAAAGCTCTGGAAGAAAACAAGTGGACCTTGTTAAGAGCATTTTGGTCAAACTTATCAGACTCATTCTAATTTAATCATATGCCTTGTAATCTCAGAGCCATGAGCAATAAACTCATATGATTATTGATTGGTGTGGACAATATCTACATGCATTAGTTGTAGTCTGATAGCTGATTTCTGAGTCTCATTCTCAGTGCATTGCTCTCAAAGTCTCAAAAAGGTTGGTGACCTCTGGCTTCGTTTAATTTCACGGAAGCTGACAGAAGCCACATCAAGCTGCACAGAGCAGATCAAGTCAGACACAGTCAGTTTCTAAAATAAAAGTACAGACACAACAAACAGACAGCAAGACAATCTGAGCAAGTCCACGGGCAGGACGCTCTGCTTCTGAAATGCAGACAGAACAAAGTAACTGACACCTGCCCAGTGGAATCAAGGCTGTAGACTACCCTTAAAGACCCTGCCATAAAGGAACAGGATCAACCAATCAGCTTGCTTATAGCTCAGGCATGCACAATGTGTTGATAAGAGGTGCACTGGCTTTTCTGCGAGCTTCTGCAACCAAGGGTCAAACTTTTAGCAGTGGTTTCCAACTTCAACTCCATGTCAACTGCTGTGTATCTATGAGTTGTGACCAATTCAATCAGAATGATTTTCCCTTTTCATGTTGAGTTTTTGATGAAAACAAATGTTCATAGTCAAAGAAAAATTGTGAGACACGAAAACAGTTATCAACTCACAGCCTCTTAGCTTAAATCTCTACCCAGGTTGAAAACGACTGACCTGTAACAGGTCTGCTCTCTAAATGAACTGCTAGTTTAGTGTGTGGCGGCTGCGTTGCTGAGCTGCTGTAGCTCCATGGAGTTTGAATTTGATAATTATCAATAAATACGATGACATGATTTTCCTTTACCCAGCTGAAAAAAACTGCACTTCACCTGTCGTACGTTCCATATTCTACAGATACAGACATTAAAACTGAAGCAAAGCGGTGGCATGATGTGGATGTGACTGTCTACAGGACGTCTTCAGGTCTATTTTTGCAGAGAACCGCCTGTCTGCTGCTGTAAAAATAGACAAATAAATGAATCTCTAGGTGATGCCCCGCTGCAGAGTCTCTTGACACGTGCTTCAGACATGCTACACACACCGGCAGTGTAGCTGCTCTGACCTGTTAACATGGACGCCAGAGTGCAGTGCGAGTCATGCACACACCGGTGAGTCCAGTCTGTTATCCTACAGATATGTTTGTATGTAATTTAGGAGAGTCATAATTCCAGCCTGACAAGACACTGGATAACACAAACACATGATCATTGCTGTCTGTGTTTCCCTGACTAGTGATGTAGTAGTTAGTCTTGATGTAAAGATGATCTGCGCCCTGTAAAGAAAGTGAAACTCTGACACGAGTAGTGCTGAAAAAATTGCGCGGGAGGAGGAAAAGGGTTAACCAGCTGCCAGGGAGGCCTGTATTGCTGCTTAACTCTCTTAACTCTGACAAGTTAGGACTTCTCAAGCCAATTCTTCCAATATTACGGACGCTGTATAACAGTTGGCCATTTCCATTTTTCCTTACAGACTTCCCTTTCCCTTCCTCCGTCACTTCGTTTCTTTCTCTTTTCCTTTAAGATGCCTGCAAGATGAAAGGCTGCAGCCCTCGCCCTTGCCTTATCACTGTCTTTAGAGCTTGCAAAAACTTGGCGGCACCTCAGCTTTTTAGATAGAGAGAGGAGAAAGAGAGAAGAGAAATAGCGTTGGGGATTATAGTTCTGAGGACAAACCTGGCTATTCACACTTGGCATTAGCAAGACAGCCCGGGTACAAGAAGGATATTTTTTATTCCCTTCAATTTAACTTTAATTACTCAAATCTCAGCGAGGGCACACAAGAAAAGCCCAGGCATTTGTGTCTGGGAGATTAGTAGACTGCCCTGCCAAGTCCTCGCCGGCGCTGCATCGTTAGATAGAATTCAAATTCAAATCCAGGCTAAAGACAGTGCAGCTGTCACCCCCCTGGCCTGAAAACCCCCTGGATCAGGAACGAGCTGTCCTCCCTCCTCCCTGCTTTCCCCAGGAGAAACCTAATCCTGCCTCCCTCTCTTTCCATCGTTCTGTCTCTCTCTCTCTCTCTCTCTCTCTCTCTCTCTCTCTCTCTGATGAATGTGACAGCTAAAATAAAGCCATTAAAACCTCTCTGAAATAATTAGTAATTAAAAATGAAAAAAGTAGGTTGTTTCATATTTTTTGGCATCTTTCCCGAGGCCGGGAGTGAAGGCTGGCGTTTGTATCTGTCAGAAGGTAATGTGTCGTTTACCACTCTTATGTCTTTGAGGACACATCAGGTTAAAGAAACACTTCCGCTCCTACACCTCCTCCCAGCTCTCAGGGAAAACTTGCTGAGCTTTTGTCTCCTCTGGTAGTTTGATGACATGCCTAAATTCGGCTTCTTGGTGACGTGTGATAGCGGAAGTTCATTGGGGGCTTCTTTAATCTTGTCAGCGAAGGACTCAACGGGAGAGCGTCTCACACAACGCTGAAATCCCAACTAGTTGTTCGCCTTTCACCCGCAATTGACTTTGCGAACACCTGCAATGTCTTCGATAAGTAGCTCGTCTTATCTCCTTTGGAAGAGCAGACCCCTTTATCGCGGGTTCGGGGGCAGATACCCCCGTCGTGCCGCGAGGCGCAAATGATAATCCATGCTGCCACACCGCTGAAATCCTAGTAAAGTGATCCTAAATTGACAAAACCCTTGAATCCTCTGGACTAGGTTAAGCCTCATCTATTAGTGCTACAGTAGCTTGGGATAAAGGTTCGTCAGCCTTGTGCCACTCCTGAGAACGTCATCAGCAGTGCCGTCCTTTCGGTTATCTTCCTCTTTTAATCCCCGCAGACACAGCAACGCAAGAGGGGCGAAGAGTTCACCATCCCTCTCTCTTTAAAGTCTTAAGGTAATTTCTTATAAAGTCACGTGGTTGGGGCTGTGAAAACGCCGCATTGACCCATAATATCAGAGCAAACAGCAATGAGCGTGTACGCCGAGCGGCAAAGTGCTGCAACTGGTTATTTCACTGGCCCCGAGTCAATGAGTGCAGTAATTGATTGGCGTGATGGAATTAAGGGGAGACTTGCCGTGCTGAAGGGAGTGCTGGCACAGGTCTGATACATTAAATATCTAGCATGGCTTAGCCAGTTAGGCATCTGATTATGTTTTCCAACGACTCGAACCTGATTAAAAATCATGTAGCCCAGATGAAGGGCCCGCGAGGCCCCCAAAGGCATCCACACAGATGCCGGTTAAGAGTCACAGAGAGATACAGCAACCCTGGATGAAGTCATGGCACAACAGTCTAATCACGGGCGCTGGTTTCATCCAACAGTCGAATGTTGTGGGCTGGATGCCTATCTTGCGGAGGTGCACTCTCTCTGGCATGAACTCTTATGGAATTACGGCAGATAAAGCTGTTGAAAAACAGAAGGAGGGAGAGGGAAAAAAAAGTCTACACCTCTTGCAGGAGTTTACTTGCTGCCTTCCTTGCAAAGTTCTAACAAGCCGCAAGAGCCGAGTTAATATCCACCCTCCTACATCCTTCCATTACTTCTTTCCCATCATCTCTCCACACACCCCTCTGTCATCATCTGCTCTGGCCTAAGGGAGGGGATAGCGATTAATATCTTCCTAACTTGTTACCTAATTTATTATGGAATAGCTGTTAATTTGATTTGATATTATTTTAATAAAAATCTGTAATATATTAGATTGTTTCAGGCCATCAAAATAATTTTCCAATTATTATGGTTACTCAAGCAAGTCCAGCTTTCCCCCCTTTTGTGGCAAACGACAGTTGGTCTGACTGTGAATACATTAGCTGCTACAACTCTGCCAATTGACTAAAATATACATGTATGCATGATTACACCCCAAATGTTATTAGTGCTATAGATCCACACAGGCGCATTAGATTGGACTGTGACTGATCCGGCTAGGTGCCATAAATGTGTTTGAATGTAAGGAGGAGTGGGTGAAATAAATCCTGACAGATCTGATGTCTTTCTGTGCTAATGGCCACACACTAGAGTTTAGGCTCTTGGTTAATTAGTAACACGCTTCAGCAACCCTGCCCTTTCTGAGGTATCAAGGCACAGTGGGCTTCGCTCAGAGGGACGTGATCTAAGCCACCCCCCCTCCCCATACACGTGCACACCTCGCTGCCCCCCGCTGGCCTTTCAACGCTATCGGAGCAATGTGGATGCACTGTCATGAAGGCCCTGCCTACAAGTTTAGGGTGAGGGTTTTAAAGGGAAACAACGCCAAATCAATCACAGCATGATGGTCTGCACTTTTCATTTGCAGCACCTGTGACCCCCTTTGTCCCTCCCAGGGCTCAAGGTATGTCCTAATTTCAACCCTTGGCGGTTCCCTAAACTGGATCCTCTGGTTAAAAAGAGGTCGTGTACGTCCTGCTCTTCAGGTTAGGGTATTTCACGGCCTGTCTTCGTTCACATTGAGCATTCCATCACATTTAAGAGGGAAGCCTTTGGCATGCTGTATTCAGAATGTCAAAGATTGTGTGTATTGTGCATGTGACAATACATTTTACACTTCCTTTCCAGCTGTTGTTGCCGCCTGCAAACATTTCACAATAAAAGCCCTGTTCAGACAGAAGGGTTTCTGTCCACTGAAACGTTACATTATCAGAATCAGGTGAGCCTTAAAGGAACTCTGGGAATATTCAAGGAATCTTGCTCACCTGTGAAGAAATCTCTCCCTTTCACACTCACACCCTTACCATGCCATACTTTCTGACTTTAACTTCCTGGCTTGTCTTCTGTCTTGTACTCTGTCCACCTCCAGTCTCCTTCTTGTCTCTTTCTGCCAGTGTCCCCTTCAGTCTTGTCTCCTCCCTCCTGTCCCTTTTCTTTATTTTTCCTTCTGGCTCTCTCCTTGCATCTCCTTTTGTATCTCCTCTGTTATCTCTCTTCTCGTTGGATCCCTCTTCGTTTCTGTGCTCCTCTTCATACTACAGCCGAGAGATGAACCACACAGAAGTTCTAATTGTCAAAAACATTCCATTTTGGTTAACTTACAGCCGTGTATGTTATATTACAGGAAAATCTACACAATCAATATTTTCAATCATTGGTTCCTATGCGTGCCTTCAACACATGACCAGTCAATCTCCTTTTTTCACACATACACACACACACACACACACACACACACACACACACACACACACACACACACCAAAATGTATTCATTATTTATTGGATCCGAGTGCAAGAACAGAATTTCTTTGTTCGTCTTTCCCGCGCAGAAAAACCTCTCTGGCATTCAGCAGCAAACAGCATCCAAGTGGGTAAAGAATCCCCTTATGTTCGTTACAAGCTTGAATTAGTCTTCACATCTTCATAAAAAGGCTGTGTTTGAAAGGCCTTAATCTGAACTCAGTTACTCCAATATTTGTGTCCGTTTGACTTTTTCACATGCAGATTAGCTGTTAGCCAGCATAAAGCCAGATTTGGTTTCCTGCTATAAACTTCATAATGGTAAACTGATAGCTGAACAGCTACTAATGTGTGTGTTGTTAGTGTTGATACTGATCAACCTCTGTCATTGTGTTTTTGATATATGTAAATCCGGTGCTGCTTCTGTCTTCCCAACATAAATTCTGCAACTGATTCCGTCGCTAATGAATTAAAGTTTTTCTATGTTTATTCTTATCACATTTAATTATTGTACATACAGTTTTATGGAACTTTTCCAAGTTCACCTTATGCTTCTTTATCTTATACTCCACTACAATTCAGAACAAACCATGTACGTTTCATGCCACTACATTCATTTGATAACTTGGGTTCCTGGATAGTATCAACGTAATGTACATATTTAGCATTTAGTTTATTTAGTATAGTATACCATTTAGTCTTGCCTTGTGTCCTGTGTGGAATTTTTACAGTCTGTTATTAAACTATTTGTAAAAAACAAAGGAAAAATATACAGAGTTGCATATTTCATTCTAATGTGATGTTTGAGACATGGTCTATTTTGTGAACTATATATTTATCTAAAGTTTAATATTAATATTTCATTATGTTTATTAATGCCGCTTTTTATTACACTGTATGTTATATTTTCTTTATTGATTTGTGAGTTCTGTTTGTGTATGATATGTGATTTCTGCATTGTATTTGTAATATTCTGCATATTTCATTGAACTGGGTGCATGTATATAAAGTATGATGTCATAATTTTGATTAATCATAATTATGATTTACAAGCCTGCTTCATATAAAGCCCTGTTATCAACTGCACTTCAGGTAAATAGGGACTACTGGTCATTATGTCAACTGGCAACAGGCTAGATTATGCTTCATTGTATCATTATAAAGTAAATGTTTATTGCACAATATAGCCATTTATGGTTTAAAGTGGTTCCTCATAAACCTCACAATCAGCATCCAATTTAGTCTGCCATCGGGCATGTGGTCACCTGGGAGAGACTAAATGATTGAATATACTCATTCTGTCCTGTGTTCTTGTTATCTGCACCTCTGAGGAAAATGGAAATGATCCAGTTGTCTTTACAGTGGTGGCGTTAACAATAAAACCACTTGGAAACGGGGAAAAGTTGGTTACTTACAAACGGTAAACAAAATCATTATCTTAAAAACAAGATCAAAATGGCATCTCTGAAAGACGTTCAATTAGTGTCAAGTCTTACTTGCTCCAACAAGATAGCCCCGTGAAAATGTCCGTTCTGTAAGGCAACTGCCTGTATTCAACTGTGTCAGTGGTCAACCAAGCAGCCAATGAGAGGTCACGACAACATCTTTTCCATCCTTGCATTCAAAGTCAGGTGTGAAGGAGAGTCGAGTGGGACTGCGTTTTTGCATGAAGAGCAGGAATGCTCCCTCGTAGGAATGCTTTTTCACTCTTGGAAACTGTTCCCTGCGCTTATTTCATGTGCATGCACCTGGTTTCCATGTGCGTGGGTTTTGAGACTAATTAAACGGCATGTATACTGATCTCTTGCCAATGTATGCAAACGCTATTGCCTAGAGAGGTTGCTTTTTCCCCATACCATGACAATGGAGTTCACTTTTTCCCGCCCTACTTTATATCTCTTATTGCATTCCCATAACCACCCCCTTCTTTCTTCTCCCTTGTCACAGCGTTATCATGATTTATAGAAGAGTACATTTTGTCTTCACTTCCAAGACACTTAAATCAAAGTACCATTACAGTACTTTATCTTGGTTTATTGGAAGCCACTGCATACTCCCCTCCTGGTCAGTTAAATGTATTTAAGTGTATATTTAGATAAAAATAGTCTCCCAGCTGTGGATTTCATTGTTTTTCATGTCAGTGATAAATCTATCTTTTATGATAGTTACTCGCAGGGAGAAGAAAAATGCCGGTTTGGCTGCACTGTTATTTCCTCTGAAGTAAAAAAGAAGACGGCAGTCACGGTAAGAAAAACGGACGGACTCAAAAGAATCTGATTACTCTACCTTGCTTTGAAAGTATACTAGCTGCAGCACATTCACCGTTGTGGTTTGACATTTAATTAACATGTCAAAAAATATTTTGGTCATTTTTTCCAAGTATTCCCCCCGGGGTATTTGCCCACAAGCCCAGAATGCTCTCATCAATTACCACCACTCCCTTCTCTTCTGGCACAAGGAGAGGTCACTGGAAAAGTGAAGTCCCACAGACTTGCCGTGCATTATAAAGCAAACTGTTTAAGGCGTTTATATTTAAAGTGAGGTGATAACAAGGCATGCTTATGTTGACTCGCCGAGCGTTTCGGGATACTGCAAACTCTGCTTTTTCCCCTCATTCTCCTCCACATCTAACTCAGCAATCTCAGTGAGTTTCCACATAGCACTCAGCAGAAGGGAGACAAAAAAACACACAATACACAGAAAACATGAACACCCACCTTTGTCTAAATCAGGTAACAATACCTTGCTGTCTGTCAGGCGACACAAAAGCCTTTAAGATGCACCCTGCTGTTTCTAGGATTCCCAGAGAAGGCATCTGTATGGGCACTTGACGTCCTATGATTTATGCTTTGAGGACACAGTATAATAGAACAATGGCCATAGTTCCTCCATGGAATAAACAGGGCTGCAGTAGAGCCCCTGAATGGTAAGATGGTGTCACTAATTGCAGTTAATATAAATGGAAAGAGGCCAAATTTGATTTCCAGGGTTGGTCATCACTCGCAAATCACAGCAGCCTTGATAAAGGGCCACCGACACCTCACAGTCAAGGACAGGAATATGAGAAGCACATTTTAATACCTATTGTTGTCTTTTTAATGTTTACAGGGGAAAAAAAACAACAAATATTCAACACACACACGCTCACATGTAACACACAGTGGAGCAGACGTGTTGTTTTCAAATTCAGCCCACTTCTCTGCTCACCATAACTTTGAGTTTAACCTCCATCTGACTTCGGCGAACATCTTTTTAACTGCTCTCTACCCAGGCGACCAGGGGCACAGTGTGTGCTGCCTTGCACCCAGTGCATTAAAACCTTCCCTCTTATGTTCTGTGAGATTGAAAGTGTCCAGCGTTTTATTCAAATGACATGCTGCCTCACCAGGTGCCTCTTTTCTCTCTCCTCCATCTCCTTCCCTCCGCCTCCCTCCTTCACATTATTTTTGAAGACAACTGCAGACTAGAGGATAAGAATCCCGGTTGCGGTGGTTGCCGGCACTTCCTCCTCGGCCCTGATTTGAATAAAGAGCTTTGAAATTAAGTGGACAGGCCCCGTCAGAAAAGCAGCGGTGCGCCTTTAAGAAAGCCACCGAGCCCGGGTAAATTATTTTGATTGACGGTACCAGGACATTTTGTGCGAGCTGGCTGATTTAATTGTAAGTGCCAGGGGGCATCTTCGGGGGCCAGGTACTGGCGTACCCATTTGATCTCCTCTAGCCATCTCCCGGTGGTACCGGCTACCCGGGCACAGAGGGCCAGAGGGCAGATGAACAAAGGCAATTCTGTCTGTGAGCCTCTCCGCCTTTGCCTCCTCTGAAATAGAAGGAAAAAAAAA
>CAEMYA010000202.1:640379-675505 GCA_903131615.1 Diplodus sargus
AAAAAACAAAGCTGTGGAATGGGCAGCCAAAAGTGTGAAAATTGATTTCCAAGCTCATTTGATGTTAAGTCTTTAGTGTCAAGAGTGGTATATTCATTGATAAAGAGAAGAGAGGGGGAGAGGGAGGGAGAGGGTAAGGTGGAGATGGTGGAGGAGAAAGAAGGGAAGGAGAGCAAGAGAGTAAAAGCAAAGAGAGCAAGAGCATCTTCTGACAGCCTTTTTATTTCCTGGATGGAGGAGAGGTATGGACTGGGTTTCAAACGGGAAGGAGGATTAGGCAGAGGGGGCTTAATGAGAAAAGGATCCCTAGGCAATGGACAAGCCCTGTCAAAGAAGAAGCCAATACTCAGTCCCAAAAGCCAAGCTGAGCCCCAGCCGGCAAATGCACACAAAAATGTACACACACCTCCAGACCCAACAGTTTTCCTTAAATCCCATCAAGCAAAGCCCAACCTATACTACTATCTCCACCAGCTGTCTGTCTCAAACCTGCTCTCTCTCAGCACAGCAAACCAGCTAGAGAGCCCGTTGTCCTTATCAGCCCCAGTACTCAATATAAACTGAACAAAGTAGCGCGGCTGTAGCACTCAAATCAAGCCTTGTGTCCAGATGCTGACCTCAAACTCAATCTTGTTGAGTCTCAGTGTCTGTCATGACTGTTAATTATAGATCTACCTCTTTATATATAACACTAGCTAGGCCTATATGTTCTCATGCTGCTGTACATGCTTCAGGCATAGACTGCTAGCTTAATGAGACAAAGGTGTTTTTGACATCAGCCGAGCCATGTTTCAAAGCGTGTGTGTGCTTCAAAGCATCACTTTCAAATAAGGTAGCCTTTTTGTAAGATTCTAATAATATACTCCTTTTCATTTAATTGGTATTCCTGGCATCCTCATTCAAATGTAAGTTGTTCTCCTTTTACGTGTCACAAGAAAATATATACCTACTGTGTTTTTATGGTGGAGTATTGAGTTGAGGATGAGCTCAGGAGACTGACAGCCTGAGGAAAGAAGTTGTTCTGTAGTCTGGAGGTATGGCAGCAGATACTCTGCAGACTGTGGTTAAAGGTGAATGTTGTCTTTTTGTATACTTTGGTACCCATAGGCTGAGAAGTGAGATGTCTGCACAGAGCCCAACTGTGTTCTGGGAGGTTTAAATCTCCTGCTGCAGAGCGTTACTCTCCTGGGTATGCAGGAACCATGCAAGCTTTTGACAGCCAGCTTCTGGACCAAATCTATTTATCAACAACTTACCTCTACACATATGAAAGATTGTTGTGAAAACCTGTGTACATTTTTATTTATAGTCCATATTTAGCTATTAAAATTAGTAGTTGAGGAGGATAAACATGAGCAATGTATCTTAGCAACCTCCCCGACCCAAAATATGTACTCATGGAAAAGCATACGCTATACATTAACCCTTATTAAAGCCAGTACTTCCTGCAGACCTATATCTAGTCAAGGGTGCATTACATTATGATGAATATAGGTGCCCAGCTTCAATGAGTTCATTCCTGGCTACTCCATAAATGCTTTATCGAGTTTTCTGATCAGTGTTTGTCAGGTGTTCAGCTATTT
The DNA here is from genome assembly GCA_903131615.1 of Diplodus sargus. Lineage (NCBI taxonomy): Eukaryota > Metazoa > Chordata > Actinopteri > Spariformes > Sparidae > Diplodus > Diplodus sargus. The sequence goes on from CAEMYA010000202.1 coordinate 641,963, forward strand.
AATTAACTCCAGTAAGTAGTAGTTAGAGAGTAAAATGATGATAAAAAAAATGGTGATGAATGATGCAATAATGATCTACACACGGAAATTAAAGTCAAATTCTAACAATGACAATGTGAAGGATGGGATGAAAGTGGGATGAGAGTGGCTGAGACACTGAAAGAAGACCTAGATGTGATGATGACCTCGAGACGATGATTTCAATTTTCATTCATAAATCACAGACTTTCCATTGAGGCAGCGACAAACAAGAACAGTATCAATGTCCACGCTACAAGTTTATGGAAGCAAAGCGCTGTCTACTGCTATCTATCAAAACCGGGTTAACCCCATGTTGCATGTAGCATGTGTGTAAACATACTCATAATCTAAGCATTTAGATTTCAAATGTCTCCAGAGTCAGAATCCATTAATAGATTCACTGAATACTATGGGCTCTATCTTATGGCTGACACAAAGTGGCACACAGCGCAGCACGAGTGCCATTGCTAGTTTCAGATCAACACAGTTGTCATTCTCAAGTCCTGCACACACATTGTATGAAAAGCAAATGTACCCATCTATGCACCCCCAGGGCGGGTTAGTCTTAAACTGGTCAGGCGCATTGCTATCTGTAGGCAGCACAAAAAGCGAATGTGCCACAGACCAACAAAAAGATGCTTTTCCTGCTATTTAAAAGGTGTGTTAATCAGATCAAGGTTCAAGGTCAGCTTTATTGTTACCTTCACAAAGACAAACTTCCAATAAAAGATATAGTTTTTCCTTATCCCAACTACTAGTGCAACAGAAAAAATATATATACTGTAAATATACAGATAATATAAATTAAATAAGTATTCAGTATGAGGCCTAATGTACAGAATGAGGTGGCAAAGTAGCAATCATGATGGTGCAACTAGTCCAAAGGTTGATATCGTATGTGCTGATATGAAAGTGACTTTTGCAGTGTTCTGTGTGTGCACATCTGTGCTCCGGGGAGGTTAGCGGTGCTTTGTAAAGGGGAGGGCAGGGAGAGTGCTCAGAGTTCTGATGGCCTGGGGGATGAAGCTGTTTTGGAGTCTGGTTGTTTTGGCCCGGATGCACTGCAACCTTTTCAGATGGTCAGATGCACCTACACTGGCGGGTTCACAACACATGTCGATCTGCTAAATGATTAGAAAGACTGCTTTCAGGCATTTTAAATGTTTCCAGGCACCCAGTCACATAAAAATAAAGTAGCCTGATGCATGCATCACAATACGGAGGCATCTCTCTGTGAAGCATCTGTTTGCAGATGTATCTACATACTACAGTCTAATCTATGTGTAAATAAAAAGCAGTGCCATTTACCATTGACATTCTGAAGACATGAGCTTATGTGGATAGGTTCCAACACTCCAACTGCAGCCACAACCAATAGCAAAGATGTGTTTGCTTTGCTTTGTTCCGTGTTTCTCACATTCCACATATCCTGGGACTTTCATTCGCCCACATGCATCTGACTGCAGCCTAGCACACTGAAATAGCTTGGCTCCCATGCAACCCAACTGCAACCACCCATGCACAATGTGTGATATTCCTTTCAAACTTGGAGCCTTGCTGTACTTCAGGAGCTGTCCTGGGGTGAAAAGGTGGGGACACATTCATGTTGTAGGAAGCGCCATAATGAAAACTAACACGCCCAACAATGGCAGGCAAGAAGAATGGAAAACATTTGTGTCCTGTCTGAAGAAGTTTGAATAACAAAATTGGCATACATTGAGCGATCATTTGCAATTTCGATTATTTTTTTCTGAAAAAGCCTTTTTGATTATTTTGATCAGTGGACCCCCTTATGGAGTAAAAGAATATACATCATCAAGTAAAGGACACAAATTAGAATTTTATGACCGTTAAAAGTTAGAACCCAGTTTTTTCAAACCCTTTTACTTACCATCACTGGTGGGTAGAGTAGCCAAAAACTGTACTCAAGTAGAAGTGCATACTAAAAAGTTATTCCAGTTGCCTACATAGCACAAATGTCGGAGAATCTTCATCAGCATAGTTATGAAAGTAAGTACTTGAGTAATAATACAAAGGTATGTACTAAATACTGTATTACTCTGTTGAATTACTCCTTAACTGCTTATTACTATGTTGCTCACTGTAAAGCATTACTTCTTTGGCATGTTACAGCCAACACTGGTTGTCAAGCACTGTAAGAGTGTATTGCAGTAATCAGGGCAATCATTGTCCATCAGTGTTAACATTGTGTGTACTAGAAAGCCCGTATTATAAGTTGACATTACATTTGTCAATGCAAAAATGATTTTCTATCTTGTTCTTCTTCCATCCCTGTCATTGCTTCCACCTCCTGGTATTACTAATATGGAAGCTCTCCACTCGTCCCTTTTCATGTTGGACTCATGTATGTAGAGACACTGGCTCTTTTGAAATGATACTATTTATCATGTAAACTACACTATTTTCTCAGGATGGGAACACGTGGATGGGTGCCTGTAAGTATGACATTTTGAGGGAGAGATTTCAGATTTAGATGTTGATTTATGCATTGTCTTTAAAATGAATTCTCTGCTGCAGTGTGCTTAGTAAAAGGTTTGTTTGTATTTGAAATCTCTCCCCCTCTCCAACACCATATTCTCTTCCTCTATGAATCCAAGCAGCATTCCATTCCCACTTAATTGACCTCTCCCAATCAGCATGGAGGTGGCGTGGAACTTGTAGTTTATTGACTGATGGAGGACTGTGGCTGTAGCTTACATGCAGAGTGTTGCAATGAACTTTTATGTTACTATTGTGGACTTTTGTTTGTCCTTCTCACAGCTTGAAAGGTTTTCCATAGGACAAGATGGCAATGTAGAAAGTAATTGCTTCAATAAGATGTACGAGGTGTCCTTGTTCACTTTTATTTCCTTTATTTGTATTGCTCACAAAGCTTTACTAGTCATTCATTATTAAATTCAATATCTAGTAGTTGTTTGACTTTAAATACCCTGCTTCTAATGCAAAGCTTCTCAACATTTACCTTGCATTTCTTTAGCACTAACTTAAACTTTCGACACTAATTCAACACAGCGCAACTTGGTCTGTTGTATTCAGTCAACATACCACTGTGTTTTTCTGGAATTTATGCACAAGTTGAGTTAGGCCTTTTTGAATGACCATGGACTATCAATGTGAATAGTTTGAATGATTATTCTGAACTGACAGGAGGAACAAATTCAGTAAACCAATTGAAACACATTTGAAATGTTCTTCCTCTGTTAATGTCAACATGAATATCATAATCTGATCACCTGGGACCACATGCAGGACCTTTAACACCTACACTATTTTTCATTGCTGTTGCCGGTCACTGTAGCTGCACCCATGACAAATATCAGAGTTAATATGATATTAACAAATGTTATCATGCAGACTATTGTTGATCCCTCGACCAGCGAGTTGACCTCAAATTCAGTACAAAAACACAGTGAAACCTCTTGCCGATCAGGTTAGAGTGGGTCTATTAACACACATATTAATTTAAGGGAAATTATTAGTTGTAATTTATGCAACGCATTAGCAAAATCCATGGTTGAACATTCATTTACTACAAGACAACAGCAACACATAAACCAAACCATGGCTACAAGACACTGCACAAAGACAAAGAGGTTCAGGGGTACATGGAGCTGTGTTCAGCAACACAATAGGACATGAATGGAGGAACCTTAAAACAGACTGTGCTTGCCTTGTTCAAGGCTGCGAGTACTGGAAGTAACTGAAAAGAAACCAGGAAGTCTAAGTTTGGACTTAGTGTTGTCTTATCCTAGCCTAAACTTGATGAACCTGTAAACCATCAACCATATTTTTCAACCCTTGGCAAGTTTGCATACCCGACAAGGCTGCAGTAGAAGATATTACGTCTGATGAGGCTGAAGAGGGACGAGTGAAAAGCACTACTGCAGTAACAACACTTAATACACTTTACTGCTACAACATCAGCAGAGCAGCAAGTTTTCATCCATGAAGGAACTTTCAGCAGGTTTGTCTCGAAAGTCCATAAGTGTGTTGTTTATCCTACCTACCTAGATCTCATCAACTGTCTGCTGCCTAACCCACCACTCATCTAATTCCCAACAAGCTGATTTTGTGTCCAAGATTATTTAACCGAGGACCTCCATTGTTTATTTTGTTAGATAAAGAGATAATCTTATTTTGCCTCCTCCACTCCCCAGATTTAGCTAATCTCCCTAATTACAAATTACTGTAGCATTCTCCACACGTAAGAACTGCATTTAAAAATTAAGAGCTAGGCTTCCAAGGGACGCTGAATCAGCTGGTTATCACTGAAGCTTTGTCTCTCAAAGCACAAGTCAGACATGCAGGAGAGTTCACCTCTGTATCTGCCATGTTTCCACAGCCTGGGACAATACTGCACCTGAACAATGAGACAGAACTAAGTTAACTGTGCTGCTCTGATGTTAAAGGTCCCATATTATGAAAAACACATTTTCTCTGGTCTCTATATATATAAGCTGGTCCTCCCTGAGCCTGCCAACTCCCAGAATGAGGAAAGCAAACAAGTCCTGCATGGTCTCTGCAGCCCACCCACTGGTAAAACATAACTCCTACAGGCTGTTCAGATTCAGCTCCTTTCGCTACATAACAAAAGGAGTCGTATTCATAGGCCGGTCTCCTCTGCGCGAAAACACTGCTCCCTCTCCCCGGAGATATCTGAGAGGGGGGTGTCCATCCCAGAGGTGAAGTTCGGTGTGTCCAGTGCTAAGATAGCAGTGTTTCGCAATGTTGTCGCTCAGAGTTAGACACGCAAATTGCTCTGTTGTTGGTTGGATAAATCAACATAAGTGCCTATATTCTGTCCCAGCTACAGAACAACAGAAGAGACAGTGGTTGCATTTAATTTTTTAACAACAACATACTGGCTGCGGTTCAAGTAAGTTTGTTTGTTTCTGCTAACCACTTCTCATCTGACTTCTTCAGTAACGAGGGTCAGTGCAAAGCTGGCTTTGCCTCGACACTGACCCTCGTAAAAGGATCAGACCCAACCATACCGGACCCAGCAACTGCACCCGAGCCACAGGTAAGTGTTGCTGCGCTTTGATAGTATTTACAGTTGTCGAAGAACTATAAGTTACCTTTACCGTTAGCAGGAGCTAGCATTAGCTACATGGTAGTAACTGTAACAACACACAGAACAAACTAACATTATTCAGACACACTAACCATTCTGAAACATCCTGCTGCCGCCGCAGAGTCTGCACTTCTTCAGGAGCCTCTCCTTCTGGTCCGATTCTGGGTCAAGCTGGTATGGTTGAACAACAGCATCTCCGCGAGTCATAGCGATACATCCACTGTAAACATTAGCGCATGCTACCACTAGCGTAAGCTAGATAATATGAATTCAAACCGTCATGTGGATTTTTCTATAACGCTAATTGGCTTGAATGGTTTTAGCGATAGTTACGATTCTCCTATCAAACCTTTCAATCAGCAGTCTGGTGGGCTCATAAGAGAGCTGGCTAAGAACCTGGATGTCATCAGGGAAATCTAGATGCAGCATCAGAGACAGAGCCCCAATCTTAAAAGAGATTTGGTGCTGGCCGAAAGACACAAATCTTTCGAAGTCTTCTGGAAAAAACAGAAGGTTGTATAAAACTGGTAGTAAAGTTATGATAGTATCAGTTGGCGTTGTAACTTGGCAGTCAAATTAAAATAGAAACATGCATGCAAAACAAATAAAGCAAAAACGTGAACATAAGAACAAACAAGAGTAAGAACATCTTTTAGGCAAATTATCGCCGAGAACATTAACTTCAAATAACTGTTAAACAAAAAGGTTAATTCCTAACGATATTGCTAAATATATCGGGATTCTACATTTCCTTTAATTGTAAGTTTTGTACGTATCAATGTAAAAAGCAATAACCTATACCTGATCAGTAGATAGCAGTATTTTCACACATTAGAAATGCAATGAAAACCTTAGATTAACTGCTCAGGTTTGGAAAGTGTTGGAACAATGGGGTTTTCTTTACCTTGAACAAGAATTTTGACTGAATAAAACAATTACTTCATACTGATTTTAAAGGGTCCTACAAAGGTAGAAGCATTTAATGGTCAGTAAGCTTGGAATAAACAGTCAGATTTGTGGTCCTTTTTGGCTCCTCCGGAAAAAAGGGTGATTTGTAGCTGCTAAGTGGGAATTAAACAGTTTTGTTTAGGTGTACCTAAGATGACTTTTTGATGCAATGCAACAGTGCTGAGCGGGATCAGCTGCCCTGGGTCTAAAAACCCTGGGTCCTAGACTGTCAGGAAGCCTCCAGAAATTAAGCCAAGGTAAAAGTAACAAAAACATAAAGGGCTCCTGTTAAAAAGCCAAACTAAAACATGTCATGGTACAAAGATTTGGTTTTGGTTCAGTTTTTCTACAAGTGAGGAAGGACCCAATTCCACAGCATCTTGACTTTTGAGTTTTTTTTTCTGATTCCCAGAGTCAAACATATGAATATGGACTCATCTAGAGGGGAAAGTGCTGTAACAAAGGTTTTATACTGAGGAGAATCTTGCTGACTTACATAACATGTTGTAGTTCCTTTTTTGGGCCAGCGGCCCCTCTTTCCACTATCCAAGTCCCTTACCGCCCCCCATCAAATGTAGGCCAATTGTTTTCCCTGAATGATAGGGATTGTTATTATAATAACTAATCTTAGGGTTAGCATTAATTTTGGTTTCCTGAATGGATATCAACATTTTTTTCTGTTCCTATCATATTGCTTTTATTCTGTTTTATATCATTAGCATGACAAAACATGTCATTAAATGCCTAATAACAGATTTGATTTAACTGGAATAAGCTAAGTTGCTATTATTTTCATTTTATCGAGTTACAGTCATTGATTCCTTTTTAATTGTTTTTCCTCATCATCAACAGCTGTTGTTTGATGTATCTGACAGATCTACTGATCATTTCACCCTAAATTAATTAACACATGTCAAATTAATCTCACCTATTCCCCCATTTTAAGTTATACAGTGTGTGTTTCCCTTATCTTATTTCTATTTAAAATTTCATTTAACAAATGCTTTCAGTTTGAACATTTCCATTTAAGCATTTGCATCTTAAATTTAACTTTTTTCACTGTATATTTCAAATGTGCGTTTTTTATTTTAAGTTTATTTATGACCTGATTATTTCAAGTTGTGTATGAAAATAATGGTCTTTTAAATTGATTTTACTTTAATTGTTCTATTTGGACTTTGGGCCCTGCAATGAACTGGCGACTTGTCCAGGGTATACCCTGCCTTCGCCCAGAGACAGCTGGGATTGGCTCCAGCAAAAAAAATAAAAACCTGCGACCCCCATATAAGGGATAAAGCGGTTACAGACAATGGATGGATGGATTTGTAGTCATTAAACCATGTATGTATAGGTAACGACATAATACACCTGAGGTGGATTAGGAAACAACGGATAGCTACAAGCAATAGGCAATTGTAGGAGGGGACTCACCCATGTCAGCCTCTGATTGGTTGGCTGCGTTGGTTTTCGTTCTCTATACTTGACTCAAACTGTGAACTTACACAGTAGCTCTGGTATTGTCTTTTTTTAGAGGTATCTGTGAGGTAGTTTTGCCGATAAACACACAGATCTCTTTGGCCTCTCTTTGGGTCTTCTGCTGCTCCTCTCAGGGACTCCCATCCTCTAGAGCCAGACTCTCTTTGGGCTCACCTGCCAGCTGCCCTGCTGCTGCCTGGCCTGTCTCTACATAACTAGCCTAGAGACACTGCAGCTGCGACAGCCAAAATGACAGTATGTTTAGCAGGGCAACTATGGCCTGCAGTCATCTACATCAGCTCTGCCACTGGATGTTTTTCAGATTAACCGCAAGAAAAACACATCCACAAGCTATTAACACCAGACAGTCAGTAAACGTACAGTTAGGAAATAATAACGAAACAGTGATTCTGTCAGAGATTTCAAAGTTTAACCAGACTTTAGAGCACACTGTTGTTGAAGCAGGTATATGTACAGAAAAGAGATCTCTTGTGGAAGTGAAAATACAGCAAATACTGCAGCAACAAATTATAACATTTAATAAATGTTTAGAAATCAAATCAATTATATTAAAGCCCAAAATCACAATCACATTGCCTCAGTGGGCCTTACAATCTGTACAGTGAGCAACATCCTCTGTCCTTAAACCCTTGTCAATTCGGCCGTGCAGAGAGGAAGCTTGCAAATTGTTTTGTCCATCCAGCAGTCCAAACCCCAAATTGTGTCAGCATTCATATCCACAAGTAACATCTGTGATCAAAATACCAGAAAATAGAAAAAAAAAATGCATGTTCCTTCTTCCTTTAATGTGCCAGACTTCCAGTACTGTTGAAGAAGGTAAAGTGTGTCACCTGGAATTTATGTATTTTGAACATGTTAGTGTTCCACTCCAGAGTTGAGGGCAGTGGGGCAAGAAATAAACAGATTTGAAAAAGCAATCAACATACCACCCCCCACCCCCCCGGGCTGATTTGCATCTGATCCTCAGATCATGTTTTATTTATCAGTAATCACAACCGATCAGGGAAGAAATTAATCAATGAAGGCGTGAGGCCTGAGCAATATCCGCCATCTGGGGGTCGTGCTGATCCCTCTACTTCCTGGCAGAAACAGACACACACACGGGTATGTATGCATACACATTCAAGGTCTAAGACAGATACACATATTCATATGCATACATGAACGGGCATTGAAAAGCAAATACAGACATGCAGTGAAAAAACACACATTCACAGAAGCTTGGAAAACACAGGGCTCAACAACAATGAGAACCAACATTATGGACACACACACAAACATACACACACACACAAACCTTTCCTCTGGCTTGTCATAGGCCCATATTTAGGTGACTGATATTTTTCTCTCCCCCTACCAATGAGCTCCAAGCAAGTCCATATGGCCCAGATCAAAGGTGTTGCTGGGTGCATGCTTCTGCTTTATTGCCAGCCGCTGCTGTTAATTAGGAAACAAGATCACAGGCAGTATTAAAATCCAATTAAATTGATATGAACAGATTGCCAAGTGATGTTCGCTAATGTATAATTGAGCACCATGCAAATTTCTCTGGCTGCCTTTTGTTTTGCTGTGTCTCTGCCTCTATCTCCACGGCCCACAATGAGCAACCAAGCTTGAAACTTTTCCTCTTTCTGTCGTCACCGGCTGAGAGATAAACAAGTTAATGATGGAGGTATCGCTTTTATCACTTAAAGTGATCCTTCACATCATGCACCAGGGGGCTGTGGATTGTAGAAGGGATGGCAGCAGGGCAGAAGGTTTTCCTCTCTCAGAGGGCATCAATCTGACATGTCAGGACATGTACATTTAAAACATATGTTTCTGTTGTGATAGTCACTAAGTTGAAATAAGCTAAAATAAAGTTGTACATTAAAAGAATATATACATTTCTTCACAACGTTATTTAGATTTTATTTAATACCAAAAGGTTTTTGCAAGTAGTAAAAACCATACTCCTTGATTAATTTCTTTAGAGAGCAAAAATTTCCCTCATGAACAAGCACTTAGCGACAGTGGTGAGAAAAAAACTGCCTTTTAAAAGGCAGAACCGAGAAAGAGAGATACAGACAGAGAGGTATAGAAGAGTGGGAGGGAGGGAGTACAATGGTTCCCAACCTGGAGTTCGGGCCCCTCACAAGGGGTCACAAGAGAAACTGAAAAGGTCACAGGATAGTTCAGTTAGAAAGCAAGTAATGGTCCTTAAAAATGTGTCAGTTGAGAGACACCATGCTGTCCCTAGTAATGACGATAATGATGATCCTCAAAAGATCCAATTTGTAAGAATTCCCAACTTGTCTTGATGCTTTGGGATGACAGCTGACCCGACCCACAATCCCAAAGTGTCAGGTTTTGACAAGTCCCTGTTGGCCACAGAGTAGTAGGAGCACAACCTGAGGTTTACTTGATTTGCCCCCTCCCCCAAATAACAATGATTCCCACCAGATGACCAAGGCCCACAGGTGTCACTCAATACACAACTTTACCCATTGTGTTCATTCAGTGGCAGCTGTTCATGACCTCTCGTTTAGCAGCTTATTTTTCAAATGTGGTGTGGCCAGAGCATTTGATCAAAACTAGATGGAGCATTTTGTGATCAAACTGAACAGATGTTAGTGTTAGTCATTCTTTGCCACGATGGCTTTCTAATTATATTGATTTAATCAGACCTATTAAGACTCTCTCAAACCCAAGGGTGCAAAGACTGGACTTATGTTCTTGTGGAGAATAAATTAATAGTTAGTGTAACAGACAGGCTACATCACCAGAAATAGGGAGGAAAATTAATCACATCAAATGAATCAGTCTTACATCTGTCTATTATGATAACATAGTAGTGGTAGCATAAGTGGTAATATGGAAAGGACAAAAGAAAATATTTGATTTTGGAAAAAGTAGTGGGATCTGTGGGACCTCAGACAATAAGAAGGTCAAGCCAAATGTAAACTAAACAAATGGGCTCGGGCACAATATCGAGCAGCCGTCTCACATACCAAACATAACTCACATTACAGGTAAGCGCGGTATAGTTCCCCAGTAGAGGTGGGACACATCACACAAAGGAAGCTCTGGCACTGCAGAGAAGAAAGTGAATTTCTTAAAGAACGTCTCGCTGTAACACTGATCTCGTCAACCTTCTCTAACATGGCAGGTCAGTCAGGTTATGGGATTGGACACGTTATGGATTAAGGATTAAAAAGTGGATTATAAAGGCTCCCCCTGTCCCAGGATTTGTGACATATTCATACATGGAGATGTGACTGGTCAGACTGGTTAAGAAGAGAAGGATTTTTCTCTTAGCTTTAAGCCGGTCCAGCGGTAGACCGACAGATTTTAAAAAACGAAGCTTAGTCCTGCTGGAATGATGAATGACATCAATGGTGATCAGGTTGTCAGACTGTGTCGGCAAGTAAAGCTGTCACTGGCCTTTGCTTCCTGAATGAATGAGTTTTTGGATGTTTTGACTTTTTAGTTTTCAAATTGGCTTCCTGTTCCATGTGTCCTTGATGCAATCCAGGATTTTTTGAGGACGTTCCAGAGACCATCCAGGTTAATGGGTGTTTCGAAGGTGTCATTATGCATGAGTGCTTATGGAGAGACTTTCAATAATTTGAAGGTCCTTCCATAGGATCTCGGTGAGTTTCTAAAGAGGTTTCAGGGACTTTTGTTTGAAAAAAATCCTTGGGGAGGGATCCCATGAGTCCTTACAGGGCTCCAGGGCCCACCAAGGTTCTTGTGAGTACCAAGAACATTTGACAAAACTGACATGCAGCAAAGGGCAACAGGTTGGACTTGAATCCTGGGCTGCTGCAGCAAGGGCACCTCTGCACATGGGACGCACGCTCGTCCAACTGTGCTGCAGTGCCAGGTTTTGTTCATGTTATGCTCAAAACAGACCTATAATAGGACCACAGCGAACACAACTCCTTCACACCTCATGCCTTATTTTGTGTCCAGATGGCGCACTATTTAACTAAGAAAAAGAAGTTGGAGTTGGTGTTAATAATAATCAATGGCTAAAACATGTCAATACGTTTAGTATTTGTCAGTGATGCCCTCTTTTACACGAGGGAATAACTTTTACTAGTAGACAGTCAGTTTATTACACAATGCTCCTGATTTCTTGATGCACAAATTATTTTTTTTATGCATTGGCAAAAATGGTCACCTTTAAGCACAAAGTTCAAAATTAATGTAACAAGGCAAGACAGCGTTTTTGTAAAGTAAATGCACTTTTACCGTCTTTTAATTGGATTATTTTGGTATTCCTCCTTACTGTAGGAATCAAACCCATCAGGCTCTAAAGCTCCATGTTCCTTGTCACTGCTGTGAAACGTTGCTGCCAAAACTTCAGCTGCTGTAAACTTCCTCATCATTTTTCAAGCCTCTCTGGTGTGGACTGGTTGAAAACTGTATAGTCTGTAAGGTAAGTAATACATCCTGAGGGTTTTCCTGAGTGTCCTTTGTGAATGTAGACAGACACACAAATCCATCACATATACACAGTGAAAGGCAGACGTGTGTCTCTTTCCTCCTCCTATATATCACTGAGTCACATATGATCTTGAAATGGACAAGCTACATATCCAGACAACATTTAAACCATATTTCTGTGCTGTATCATCACCAAGATGCTCATAGTGTCGCTCCATCTATAGATCCCAGAGAGTTCAAGGAGTTTCAGTGATCTCAAGAGTAAGTGGTCTTAATAGGGTCCAAGGACTCACTGATTTACATTTGGATGTTAGAATTGCAAAAAAGTCGGGAGGTTTTCAAAACATATACAGAATGAAATAATGTGTAAGTGAACTGCTGACAACAGTTTTATAGTGGTATAGTTTTATGTTCTAGTGTCCTTTAAAGCAATTGTGCATCTCACAAAGTGGTGAACTTCGCTCCAGCTGATCCCTTCTAGTTTCCCCTCTCATGCCCAATTATAATACTATCAGCTGTCACCAATGAAACCAAACAGGTGTTTTTAGAGCATTCCAAAACTTTCCCCGACTGTTGTTGCTGCTTCCATTACTTCTGTGAAATGTGTTGCTGGCATCAAATGCAGAATAAATATATACAGTATTTTTAAGTTGATTAGGTCAACAGGAAACAATATGAATTACTGCTTTCAATTGTGTCAAAAAGGTTTGGCAAACTATTTATCCATGGCTGATGCAGACAACCTGATTCACACCTTTGTTAAAAGTAAAACATTTTTTTAAAAAAAGTCAACAAGCTCCAGGTCTTTCTCCTCTTCATCCCCCGACATGCCTGCTAACATCAAACAGAAGACTATTGATTAAAGACTGTCTTTAAAATCTTCAAATGAATTTCTTTCACCCCAGCTTTCAGGTTGCTGCTTTGATGACTTCAGGCCTTGTATCTGTAACCATTGTCTGTTCAGTGGAGTTGATTTCAGCCTCACTGTATGAAGTCTGTATCTGAGTCCATGTTGGTCCAGCCAACAAGAATACTGTAAACTTTCCCAAAGCCACCGCATCTCTGTAACCGTCTGTTTGGTGTCCCCCAAATACATTAGTGTCAAAGTTATGTGGATCTCTCTCCTTCTTCTCCTCCTCCTCCTCCTCCTCCTCCACTCTCTTAACTCAGGCTTCTCTGTGCTGGACCATCCTTAGTCTAGCAGGAGACTCAGCCTCCCTCCCTCTCTCTCTTCTCCGCTGTGTGCATGTTGTCCCTCTCTCAGTATCTCTTTCACTTAACTGTATCAGTGGCGTGCTTGAGCTGTAACTCTTGCGCTTGGATTAGCAAACTATCAAATGTATGTATGTTTTACATGTCACAACATGTTTTGAATTAGGGTTGTAAGAACACTAATTACTAAAGCAAGCTTTTCATGCATTATGATAATGCAGATAATCTTGATCTTGTACTCAGTGCCATTATTTCTGATGCTGTAGTCGGGCCCAGTAGTAGTTGAAGTTGAATCTGAACATGCATCTGACCACATCTACCTTCCAAACCCTCCATTGTATTTGTTTTCATGGGACCAACCGCAAACTTCTTGTAATAATCATATTCATAGTAAAAAGCCTGTAGATGCTGGTGTTATTTGAGAAAAAAAAAACCCTGGTCCAAACCCATTGGTCTGTTTTTTTTTTACGTGCTGTGTGTCCATAATTAAAACTTGTTTGCGGTCTGTCGTGTTCATAGGGATAAAAAAGAAAAGAACTTAAGCTCATACTGCACGATACCCCTCAACAAATCATGCATTGCAATCAGCTGGCAAATCGTCAGTGCTATGAAAATATTCTAATTAATTGAGATCACAAGGTTTTTTTTAACACCATAAACAGCAGGTAGAGATGGATCTTCACACCGTGCATCACAGTGTTCAGTGTGAACCTCTCCAGAGTGCAGAATAAGTCCAGGATTATTCTCGATAAATACTGACTGAATTTCTCCTCCTATTTGTCAGACAGAACCCACATCAGTGTGTTGAACTGAACGATTCAACAAACCCCAACAAGCTGTTTAAGGCAAGATTATCTCCTGCCAGTTGAATTGCAGAGCCAAACAGCGGCTCTTCAATAAATAGAAGTGGGATTCCTTTTGTTTCTTAAATGTTCACATCGTCAATTGGAGGCTTTTCTATTTCACCAAAACCACATTTCTTTAAATCTTCTATGTGGAATAGAGCTGCAAGACGTACATTCATGAGTCCGAGCTATATTTTGGAGGGAGGTTTTTAAAAGCAAAGTTAACATGGCCCTGTTTATGGACCTCCTATTCAGAACCCAGAACAGGTAAGTCATTTCAAAATCATCGTTAGAGCAAAATCTGCAGCGCGTGCTTCTGTTGCAGTGCTCATTTAGGCAGCCATTTTAAATTTAGCCATAGTCTTAGTCTTTGCGTATTAGTTTTAGTCCCATTTTAGTCATTTTTAACCTTCATATTTTGAGTGTAGTTTTGTCAACGAACGCTCAAAACATCCAGTTTTAGTCGAAGAAAAGTCATTTCATGTTAGCCGACTGTTAGTCATTGCTCTCTGTCAAAACAAATTGTTATGTTAATATTAAATGTGTCCAGTTAGTTATAAATGTTACAGCTGCCATACCTGATAAATACGCAACGTTTTTTTTTTTGTTACCTTTTTAGGAGAAAAAAAAAACAATTGAACAACAGAATGAACAATTGTTTAATATTATTGTACTCTATATGAACATTCTTGACTACTGACCCAGCACGATTCTGAACAAACAACTATTATGCAGTATAATGTGATAAAAAAATAAAAAGGTTATTTATGAACATTCTTTAACATGTTTAACATGTATGGGCATGCTCCAGACTGCAACATGACTACAGTATATTCACATACGTGGGTTAATAACTGTTAAGATTAGTCAGCTGGATATTGAGCATAAAGTCTGTGTGAGATGGTGAAAGCATCAAGCTGTCTTTCAGAAAATAGCTAAATCAATAGCATAACTGTCTGCATGGATTGGTGTTAAGTATAACAATGACTCTCTCCGTCATGGCCACTCAGAGCTACAGTATGTGTCTGTCTGCGTGAGAGTGACAGGCAGGCAGTGAGAGCCCGCCCCCTGCTCAGGACAGGCCCCGCCCCCTGCTCAGCACAGGCTCACACATGGATCTCTGTTCAGGATTGGCAATAGGGATTTTTACAGACAAACTATGTGCACAATCATGCATTTCAAATGTCCAACATTTCAATCTCTTCTCGACCTTCCCGTCATAAATGGTGTCTATGTGTGTCCCCTTTTTACTCAGTTTCTTTTATCTCCTCACAAAAGACGCAACGCAACTCCTGGTCCGAGCGCTAGTCATCTCCCAGGTTCTGCAACTAAACTGTTGCGACGTATCCTGGTCAGACCGCACGCCCCAGCGCGAGCACTTTGCTCTTGTACAGCAGCTGACCAGCTGGTACCACAAACAATGCCTGCTCAGCAAAGTCGCAAATCTTCTCCGTTCTGGCGTCTCAGTGGTGGAATGAACTCACAGAATATGCACTTTTATGTTCTTACCCTAAGCACTTAAATCATAGCACTTATGCACTTAAGTTATCCTTGATAAATAGCAGCTTCGATGCTCAGACGAATGCTTGAAAATCTTTTCTTTTGTTCTATATCGACGGTGACATGTTGCGGTTTCTTTCTTGTGACAAATGTACTTATTGCAAGTTGCTTTGGACAGAAGTGTCTGCTAAATGCTCTTAATGTAAATGTCACCGGATTTCCGTGTACCAAACAGGGTACATACATGTCTATAGCCAGGAATCTGACTTCAGATATGTTTAGTTTTATCTATACGTGTATCTGAGGAGGGCCACAGCAATTTCGGCTGAGCCTCATAATTATCATAATTCAATATGTTAATAATGTTTGCCTTCTTTTGACAATATCCAGAACAGAGTCGATCAAATAATTCTGTAGAAAGCAACTACTGCATCTGGTTGATTATGATTTTTCTAAGACACGGTCATGCTGAGATTACTCAATTACCGCTGACAGTTTACACTTATAACAGGCAGCACACTCAAATATATTGCTCATGTCATGCAAAAATGAAACATCCCATCTATAATGGTTATTTGCTGCGGATTCTGTAGACCTGATCTGAGTGGATTATCATTTAAGTTGATTGCAGAGAGAGGGAGAGAGAGAGGAAGCGAGACTGGCTGCCGGATGAGTGAGATTGACAGGGAGAGAACGGCACACTGCGCTGTTAATTCATTCTATAGATGCCTTCAAGGCAACATTTAGACAATAAAAGCAGACAGGAATCTGCAGCTCTACCTCTCATCTTGCCTGCATTGTATTGTCTAGTCTCCAGAGAAAAGCGATCAAAAAGCAACATGTTGCGAGAGTGTGGAGGCAAGGCGACGAGCAAGTGTGACCAGGGGCAAACGTCAATAAAAGGGAAAGTCTCGCCCCGTGTTGAGGGGAGTTTATAGGCTTGTTTCTTTCTCTTGGAATCGCTTCAGATGTGAACAGTACACATCTACACTACCCTACACTGAGCAGAGAGCGAGCGCAGGAATGAGTGACACACTGGCAGGGTTGTTGGAGCACGTTCATCTCTGCCTCTAGGTTGGGTTCGCCAGATACCGCGACACACACCGAGATATTCCCACTTGATTTGTGTCACTGTGAAATTGGGATATCTATTTTCTTATAAATGTGCTTTGCTTCAGAAGAAAATGTTTAAACTGTGTAAATACAAACTAAATTAATGAGGGGTCGAGGTGCGGGTGGAGTGAGGCCGAGAAACACAGGAGACAAAAACAAGTGTGAAAAGACACAAGAAAGACCTGGAAAACACACAGAACACAGATACAATGAAAGTGAAATGACATGGCCAGGACACAGTCATCCTCAGCCTCAGAATCAAAAGCTGTCTGCGGCTCCTCCACAGGATTTGATGGAAGGCTCTATCATTCTGCAGTGACTTTGTGCTTGACATATGAAGGCCGCTTTGCAACATTAAGTGTCCTTAAACAGGTTCCTCGCGTGTGCTTTGCATTTACAAGGATTCTATGAAAATACTATGAAATCAACTGCACACATACTTACCAATCCAGGTACTTCGTGAATATGAGATAAGACACTGAAGAGGTTTAATTCTGGTCACGAACCAGCTTCTGTCTGTACTCGAAGGTTGCTCTCATCTTCTTTTCAACAACTCATTTATCTGTTGAGTGTCTAACTATGGAGAGAGCCTCCATGCACTCTTCACCCAAGAGTTGTTAACCAACTAACAGAGAATCTCGCTGGGCTGTTGGGCTGTTCCAGAAACTAGGCATGAAACACCCATGGAAGCCATCACAGGTGTTGCATTGGACTGTGTTTAGTCTCTAAGAAAAGATGGCTGGTACTGGCCTCGGGATCATAGTAATGTCCCGTATCATGTACGCAAGCACACACATACACCCACATCAATAACACAATCAAATACAACGCAATTAAGCAGAAAGTATGGTGTGATGACATCAGTCGTACACAGTTTTCAGAGGTATTCATTAGTCCATTAAACTGGTGCCAGAGGCCATCAGGGTCTTCCAAGGGTTTCACTGTAATTTCAATCACTTGCTCCAGTCAGATCTCCCGTGTGGCCTAATGTGTCTGTGTGAAGGTCCTTGACATATAACCCTGTTCTGGAAAACAAACCCAGTGATTACAGAGTCAGGGAAGTCTGCATCATCCATTCTGAGCCTCGTCAATCGAAACCTCACATTATCAGCAATTGAATACCACTCACTTTAACAGCTGAATGAACCTAATCACATATATTGTTGACATATCTCACATACAAAACCAGAAATTAAAGGCTTGGATGTAAATGAAAAAAAAAAAAAAATGAAAAAAAAAAATCTCTCCCCCAGATGCCACCATCACCAGAGTCTTGGCTGTTGGCCAAATCAAAACCAAGTCAGGCCAAGTGTGGAATGAAGAGAAAAAGAGGAATGAGGAGAGAGGGAGGGATAAAGAGATGGATGAGGAGAAGTAGGTGCAGCTGGTGCCCTTTGTCTCTCCAGTGCTTGGTCCTCGGAGCTTAAGATCCACTGGGAGGGCAGAGAAAGCCCTAGTAATGACATGCTAATGTGACTGTCAGGAAAGAAAAGTAGAGAGATCGGAAATTGCGCCAATTCTCTGCCATAAATGGGCAACATTACAAAAAGGAGGGGAAATACTCCCCGTCCTTTTATATGAAAAGTGATAAAAGCCTCGATAAATCCCAATAAAAAGGGATTTGGAGATATGAGGCAAGCAGATAAGAGCAAAATGGTGGAGTGGGCATGCAGGTGGGGGAGGATGGATAAAGGTGTAATTTTGGTTGGGAAGGATGGAAACGTACAAGGCCTGCTGGGAAATCTGCATGTAGAGTTGGGTGGTTTTTGGCTTTGTATCCCAGTTTGATGACTTATAAAGTAGAACAAAATGAAAGGAGACGAGGTGACAATCGCATCCATCATTGAGGTAAAAACTCAGAAAATAGCGTCTCCGATAAGCCAGCATGAAAATACCCCAGTACATAAAAATCGCTCAATCTGTGTAGCCATTTCACTTTGACCTCTCCTGTTTTTTGAGTGCAAATATGGCTGGAATATGGCCTTAATGCCGGGGGAAATGATCTTTTTGATGAGATTTCTTGTTATCAGTACCTTAATTGATACAATTTTAGTACAACATGATGTGTAATAAACATGGAATATACTACTTAAAAGGGTTTTTCACATTAATTTAATGTTGAATTATTTAATCTGTCTTTAATATTTATGTGCATATTTGTATGAAAGACACACAAAACATCCTTGCCGCTCACAGGACGTGTGTCCTGTTAGCACACATGCTCAATTTTTCAAGTGAGTTTTCAAATTTAAAAACACACTTAAAGACATTATAGGTGCTTTTCTCCTGTTTCTGCTGCCACATACATTTTAACAATGAAACATTCTCTGGTTTCTTACAGATCTGTAGAGTAACTATAAGACCATAAAATGTTTAAACTGGAATAAAAGAACAGACATTAATGTTGGGCAGAATATAGCGGGGTGAAAGTATGTGTGTGCGTGTGTCCTAAATATGACAGATGAGTGTGAGGTGTGGGTGTGTATGAGCACCTAATTGGCCCAGATATCACAGAATGAAATATTCATGTAGGCTCAGCGTCTTTTGAAAAGGAATACGGTGTGTAATGATGAAGCTGGACTGTTTTATCTGCCATGCACCCCACTGACACACTTAAAGGGTAACTCCACCAATTTCTACACATTGAAGTGTGTTTACAGGTCTTCGGGAGTACTACAGCAAATGTGAAAGAGGAAGCCGCATGTAATCTGATAAATTGCCACTCAGTGGTTATGTTGCATTGTGGGTAACATAGCCACAAAGTTTTGGAAAGCTCTTCACTGGTTTAGCATTGTTCTCCTGTTTGACTTGTTATTGACTGTTAAAACAAATGATCAAAATTGATACACCAGAAGCAGAGATATCCTTCCTTTTCAAAACCGAGCATCTACATTACCCACAATGCAACTTCTTCACTGGAGGCAATTGATCAGATTACATGCAGTCTCCTCTTAAGCCACGAAAGACTTTATAGTTACTCTTTAATGCAATTGCGGCACCTCCCACCACACACACTCATTCTCAGAGTCTTCTGTACAAGAACATACTCAAACATCCTTATAATAAATTTCATGTATGCACAGAAACCTGTGATCGTAGCTAGTCATCAGTACAAGTCATCAGTACACCTCATCCTGTGAACATGCACAATTTCCTCTTTCATTTTTATTCTTATAGATTTTAGGTCCAATTAAACGATTATTCACAGCCCAATTGTACAACAACATGACAGTCGTGGTCCCTCCATGCTTCAAATTAAATCTTTTACCACTGGTTTTAACACTGGTTTCACAAACATGTCGGTATGATGCAATCCAGACTAGAGAGTTTGTCCACTCCCAAGGAAGGACAAGCTTAACACCTCCAACTGATTTACAATAGAGGCCTGGTGAGGTTACCTAGGGCAGAAAGGACAAATGACACCCACAGGACGGAGATGGGGTCTGGTCTACAGTTTGGGAATAATCACATCTCATCTTTGATTCACACTGACTGTTAGCTTAATGTCTGTGGACATGAACATCAAACAGACTGTAAGTAACTCTCCAGTGTGAAACCCATTCCTGTAGCAGCCCTGACACTCACACATAGATCTTGAAAACTTCCCTCTCTCAACTTTGAAGCCTGGCACATAACAGCAGGAGTAATAAGTCTGCCTGCATTCCAAGCTGACTGAACATTAAATGTGTCTACCTTTGCAGCACCCTTCAACATCAGTATGAAGTAACTGTTTGATTCATTTGTCATTATGCTCATCACATTCAGGCAAAATTCATGTTCAAGGTAAAGAAAACCCCACTGTTCCAACACTTTTTCATTGCATTTCTAACGTGACAATTCTGCCATTTGCTGACAATGTATGGGTCATTGCTTATGCATAGACTGAGTGAGCAGAATTTTGTAGAATCATGATTTATTTGGTAATATTGTTATTTATCCTTTGGTTTAACAGTTGAAGTTAACATTCTCTGTGATAATTTGCCTAAAGGAGGAATTCACTCAAATAAATGTTTTGTTTCTTTGTTCTCTTCTGTTTTTGTTTATATTCTCCCAGATCACATATTGCTTTTTTATGTTTCAATGGTCGTAGTGGATGACGTTTGTAGAATTACCATTTTAAACAATGAGGAGGAGGCTTTTGAAAGGTTGGCCAAACCTAGACTCACCCGAATTTGCTCCGAACATCAACAGGAAACTGTTCTGTTCTCTTTCTTCCCCTTTGGCTCTTTCTTGCCATCTTTTTTCTTTCTCTTCATACTTTTCCCCGCTTCATTTTGTTGCATCTTGTCGTGGTGTCTTACTCTTGTTGGTTCTCATTTACTACATTTTGTCTTTTTGTTTCAAGCACAAGTTTTCTCTTCTTTATTTGACAGCCAACTGAGTCTATTACAACTTTGTTACCAGTTTATACAACCTTTCCGTTATTCCTGAAAATTCCTGTGTCATTTAGCCTGTGCAAAATCTTTTTCAGTTACCCGGCAAGCTGATAGCAGT
This sequence comes from Diplodus sargus, assembly GCA_903131615.1. NCBI lineage: Eukaryota > Metazoa > Chordata > Actinopteri > Spariformes > Sparidae > Diplodus > Diplodus sargus. The sequence goes on from CAEMYA010000202.1 coordinate 663,119, forward strand.
GGAGTAATATTGTTGCCATCAATGCGCTGCCCTGCCTGCAAACACTAAGCTGCTTCTAGTGAAAAGTCTGCTGGCAGACATACATCACCAATCCACTTCAGGAGAAAGAGGCCTGCTAGGACACGTCTTGTGGGTAACCACAAGCTTCCTCCCGGGCAATGCCACCCAGAAACACTGTGAAGAGGTTCCGTCCTCCGTATCTGTTACTGTGAGTCCCAACCGAGCTCTCAACTTCAGCCTGGCCTTCGCAGCTCAAAGTAGGCACCAACCATCTTCTTAAAGGGATAGTTCAACATTTTTGAAAATTGGCCCATTGCCATGATCCCTTTAGTCATAGCTATTGGTCCAAACTGCTTTTAGATCGGCGAAGCAGAGTACTGAGCGGCGCAGCTACGCTACGGAGGCTAATGGAATTTATTGGTTTCCCTCATCAAAATCATCAAACTCAGCAAATACACAACCAATTCTGGCTCAAATAAATATGGGTGTGGGTCTTGGTTGGTTAAAAAGTCGTCCACATTGTCCATACAGTGTGATGAGAAATCAGCTGGTGGTAATATTGTCTACTGTGGGAACATTTGGGGAAGCTTTAACGGTATTAAAAATTGGATTTCGCCCAACCAGGAGAGGTGTTTTAGTTTTGAGTACACTGCATGCTTTTATGGATGTGGGGACACGTGTATGTGTTGGGAGGATCTTGTGCTCACTGAAGTCACTATAGAGGAATATAGCTACGACATATAAATACTTTTCCCCCCAAATACTGTATTACAAATCTGCATAGAAGCATAAATGACTTCAAGCAAGGTGCATCAATTATAGCTTTCAGTGCGTGTGGTTATTAACGTTCCCTTTGTCCATCCTGTAAAAAACGTCCGACACTTTGCATTCCACTATTGCACAATGTATTAAGGATAAATCAGCATCTTCGTTGGAACACTGTCCTCTCCTGCTTCTGTTTAGCTTAGGGAGCTAGCTTTAGTGAACGTCTTTTTGGTTCTTTCGGCTGTTAAATTAAGTATTAGGGAGAGCAGTGATTGGGTTTGTTCATTATTTTGGCCCGTGCTTCAGCCTGATGTCAGCTTCACTGACTATAACTAACATTCATTGTTCACGTGGCATTCATTTTTGCTCTCTGCTTCTTGTCCTTATCATGCTCCCTCATATCCCGAGACTGGGGGCGTGACAAAACACAAGCATGAACTTGAATATGCTATTTATTTTATCTGAATTGGAAATATCAAACCTCAGCACACGAGGAGATGCAGTTAGTAGAGGGAGCTTCAGCATTTAAGCATTAGTGTCAGGTGGAAGAGACCGCTGTATACACTGAATGGACTTTGGGTGTTACTGATCAGCAGAATAATGCAGCTCTGCCTAAAATGATGCACCATGTATAGAAGTGCACAATAAAGAGTCTCAGATTGTGCTCGAAGGATTAAAGAACAGCCTCCACGTAGAGGTGTTTTACCCCTCTTCTCTTTTAATTTTTTCATTAATTGTTTTACTTTGTGAGGAGAAGGTTGGAGGTGCGGAGAAATGGTCAGATCAAGACCGTCGGACAGAAACACAGAGACTCAGAGATGTGTCTGTTGCGTGGCTAAAGCTCCTTTCTCGTCTTGGGAGCAGCAACATCAAAGTAGCAGAGGGGGTGTTAGCCTGGCCCTATAGGTTACCCTGAAATTAATGAACTTTCCGTCGGACTCCTTATCCAGTTGTATTGACAGGATGGAGTCGGAAAGCCTCGCCAGTCCTCAGCACTCTGCTCCCGGGTGGAAGAACAGAGACCGAGAGCTTCATGAAATGAAAAAGCAAGGGTTCTTATCTCTGAGACAGGTTGTAAGAAGGGTCTTCGAACAAGGCAGAGGGCACGCACACACACACACACACACACACACACACAAATCTTAAGGTTGTGCTCAGCAGGCCTGACCGCGCTGTGTAGAACACTTGGCTCTGGTCAGATAAAAACAGTCTGGAGTGATTCATTGGGGGGTGGAATGTGTGTGTGTGTGTGTGTGTGTGTGTGTGTGTGTGTGTGTGTGTGCGTGTGTGCGTGTGTGCATTTGTGCGAAGGGCTAATGGCCACACTATCCACATTTCTTTGTGTGTATTGTGGGAACAGGGAAGCTGAACATGTCTGCGTTTGGTTTGGTCAGTGTTGAGCCTGACAGCTCACAGATCCACATGATGACGTGATGCACTGCCCTGTGAGGAACTAATCAAACTGAGTGTTGCTGACATACAATAGGATTTCATTGTGTAACAGCTCGTCCTGTTTCAACTCAGATGTATTCAGATACCTTTGTTGGGCGATTGTATGATTCATTTCACTTTTGCTTTTACTCACTTAACTTTTATTTTAGAAACAGTTAGTGGCACCACAGAGTCAAGAGTTGGATGATCCCAAAACGTAATTGGATAAAATCAAACACTCCATCTGTAGCCTGAAGATGATTTTTTTTTTTTTTAATGAAATAATTTAGAGAAGGGAAAGGTGTGTTTGGCAGACAGAAACTACAAAATCATATGTTCTGAAAGCGTTAAAAAAACAACAACTCATGTTTCAAAATGTATGTGTTGTTTCTGTACACTGATCCTGTTACTGTGGTCAAATGATGACTTTTTTTCTCCTCTCAATGAAAAGAACATATGTCAATAGTACAGTGTGTGGAGTGAATAGGCAGCATACTGTCTGTGAACCTCCCATCGCCCACACACACACACGCTCACTGCCTTACTGAACTTATCAAGTGCTGTCTTTTTGTTGCATTCTGACTGTCCTGTTAATAGAAAATTGACATTTGGGAAGCTTTCATGAAAAAAAGAAGAAAAAAATCTAATCTCTAACCTTTTTTTAATGAAGCCAAAAAAGAAAAAAAAATCTTGAGTGGCAGGGAAAATGCTGAGCGTGTGTTGTGTGATCCTTCGCCTGCTGAACAGATATTAAGACTTTTGAATGAATAAATTAGCGGAAGGAAGAAGGCGCCAAATCCTTTCCTTTGTGATTAAATAAACTCCATCAGATTTTTTTTATTAGAAGGGGTGTTGCAAAGAAAAGAAAATGACATTATTTTGGGTGCCTTGCTCACACAGACACGCACGCACGCACACACACACACACACACACACACACACACACACACACACACACACACACACACACAGTACATATTGCATACACATACTGTCACACAATCCCCCCGTCCTGTCCGTTTATTCAGCACAGTTCTCAGGGGCAGCGCTGCTCTGGTGTCTGTCTGCGGCTGCACAAAGATTAGTCCTCTGCTGTGATTTAAAAACCACCAAGTCAATGAGCACCAAAGAGGGTAATCAGACGTCTGATCTTCAATAATTCCTTAAAAGAGAATTTTCTCTAATTTTCCACATAATAATGGCGATATAGCCTTTATTTGTTAGTGAATGGGTCGGCCTCACAGCCAGTGGAGACCCCACTTTCTGCTTTTGTAATCTCCAACATATCGGCCCTTGATGAGATGACTGTTAAATAGGTGGTAATATTTCAATTTTCAAAACGTGGTTACCCTTTGTTGATATCACTTTCTGTACAGTAACTCTCAATTTGCAGAAATACAGAAATTAAGTAATTGAATCATCATTTTAAAACAAAAGGTTGAATAATGAAATGTCACAGAGGTAGTTATAAACTTGAATAAATATGTTAATTATCAAATACATTAATTAACAAACTACAAATATATACATTAAATAGACAAAATTTACATTATGACCTTATTTTATATATTATTGGGCAATAAAAATCTATTTTAAATATGAAACTGTTGTAAGTACATATTTTAAATAAACAGTCATGAATTCATAATTAAACAATGGAATTTTTTTTTATTAGCTCTAATTGGCTGTAACTTCTTCTGGCTTCCTGAACCATCTGTGACATAGCCTGATGTTTAGCATGCTAGCAATCCCCGAGCTCCTTGATGGGGTCAGAATGTTTCACAAATACCGACCGCCATTCACAGGAGCAAATACCGATCTGCCTTTGTCGCTTCGTCTGTGAGTTCCGAAAACCATCATGGACAAAATCAGGGCTAAAATCATTGTGGGTCTTGTCAATAATAGGCCTATTTTTCTGTTTCCTTAATTTAAACTTGAGCTAAGATGTAGAGGTAACACCAGCTGGGGAGCTGCAGGATGGTGGGACTCTGTTGGACTGTGCTATTTTCATTCTGTAGCTGAATATTTTTTAAAGGCATACACCATGTTTTATCCAGCAGAATTAAAGAAATTAAGAACTGGGCTTGTTTCAGAAAATACTGCTACGTTCCAACCATCAGACTTTTCTCTTCACTTAATGCTACGGCTCTTTGTAAGTACGCAACCTTTGCACGCAACACACATTAACCTGGGACTTAACATTTCATCACAACATTACTCTTTGATCTCGAACCGCTTTGCTCATGAATCAGTTGCATCCATATTAATTAAATACACACACCTACAACAATAAGTGGTACTTACATTGATATTGTTGTTAAAATGAATTTTTAGATCATTATTAATAGATAATTATGAGACCATTTATTGGCCTGACACATAGAGGGCATCCATAATTAATTCAATGTTGTGGGTCCACTTCTGATATATCTGTACTGCTGGTACACAGTAGGACAACTTAGTTTTATTTGATATGACCCATAGAACATCTATGCAGCCAATACATCTAACTGCTGCATTAAAGTGTTACAATATTTTTATCTTGCGTATAACAAATGCAAGTTGACAGGAAATAGCTACAGATAAGCTAAGAGTGAGTGTGTTTGTCTGTGTTTCAGCAAGCTATTATATATCATCAAGCTCCTGATGAAAAAATACTTTCCTTTCCTGAAAAACAGAAGCGCATGTGATTTGTTCCAGCATGAAGAAACAACTTGCGTCTTCCTGTTAACTGCCTGATGTTGAACCGTGCCCGGACCTCTGAAGCTGAGCACACTCACGCCAAAAGGTGACATAGCAAAGCTCATGCCACGCTGGAAAGGTTACACAGTGAGTATTTGCAAGATGTTGGAAAATAAAAAGCCAGTCAAAAATGTCTCAAGCGTGCTGGCTTCACCGCGTGTCTCACACCTGTCTGTACAACATGAGTGTGTGTGGCAGGTTATAGTCCGGTGGCGCGGGGTCAGTGGAGGGTCAGGAAGTTTGATAGCTTCCTCTGCTTTACACTTTCTGGCTTTTCAAATTCAGAAAGGTCAGCACGATTACCGCTTGTGATGCAAATTAGCGGCCAAGTGGAGATTCTGCAAGTGGATCTTGTGTTTAAGTGGCTCCAAAAAAGTGGTGATGTTTTAGATGCTGCTGTGTCTGGGCCTTGGCCGAAATAACACATTTCAACTTAAACAAATGATGATTGTGAACAGAAATAAATGAGAGCAAATAAAATGAAGATACAAAGTGATGATGTTTGAAATGCTTGAACAATTCAAATAAATCCGCCAACCAAAAAAATGATTAAGGTATTCCAAACACCTTTATATGATAAAAAAGGACATCCCATGTCCTCTGAATACTCAATGTTGGGTGTTCGTGTGAAATGTTTTACGGTTGTTTCGGCAGGCACACACACACACACACACACACACACACACACCTGTGTGGACAGGAAGATCTTCAACATCCACTGAGATAATCAGTTTTTATATAAACACATTCCTGGACTAGCTGTGTACACACAAGACTGATGACAGAACAACATGTGAATGTGTTTATTGAATATGTTTCATCTGGGTACGAACAATTACTGGCTGAATAGATTTTTAACAGCCAGCCTCAGTGTAATGGTTCTGTACAAGGCCTGTGGAGAATCTCGGTTGTCTCTGTGCTCTGTGATGCAGAGTAGTCATTGTTTTTCTTCCTCTTCCATTTAGCAGCTCCTTGAAGGCCGTCAGCTGGTTGCGGTTTGAATGAGACAGCCCCAGTTTGGCCACACTTGCCTCTCTCTGTGGCCAGTTTTTGCAGGCTTTGGTTAGGCAGAACACAGACAGAGAATCAGAATGAATAAAAGGAGGAAATAAATGGATTTTAAATAATTGTCCATACAAAGGGCAGAACCCCCAATGTGGTTAGGTTTTTTTTTCAGTTCTCTTTTTCTCTCTGTTCAGCATCACTTCAGGGAGACCCTGAGTGCTCAGTCGCCGGCTGGCCGGCCAATGCCTCACAGAAACACACAACATATGCCAATTCCACAAACCACCCTACTCAATCAGGTCTCTCTCCCTCTCTCTCTCTCTCTCTCTCTCTCTCTCTCTCTCTCTATCTTTCTCGGCCACTCAGCGGTGGCAGGGGGCTCTACGCTGCCACTCATTAAGGTGAACTGTGCCAAGGCCCGTGCTGCTCACTGCCAAGGCTTTAGTGACTGGGTGTGTGATGGGAAAATCAGTGTGTGCAAGTGTGTGTGAGCTGGTTCAAGAGGTTTCCAGGGTGGAGGGAGGTGTGGTGTGCTGAGGAGCTCTGTGGTGTTTCCAGGAGGAGAACGGTGGGCTTTTGTTCACCTACCCTTTTAATAGTGGCTCCTCTGGGGAGGGATGTTGAAGTCGTCAGACCTAAAACATGAAAATCTGTTAGCATTCTTGAACATACGGTTCCTACGTATCAAAGTCTGTGAGTTTTTTTAAATTGTTTTTTGGTTACATGCCTGATCTGTGGTCACCACCGGCTAAACATATTTACATGATTTGTTCTCAAACAAATAATCCATCATTAAATGCCCCACAGTTGAATTATAAAGCTTGTCATGTGTTAAAAAACAGCTAGCGGTGGCTAACAAGTGTCTAAATGAGACTACAGAGGATGTCAGGGACATTAAACGTCCTCACAGCAAAAATGGAGACTCATCTACTCATTAGTCTTTCTTTACAGGCCCAGTTTAGTTACAAACTTCTCTAACTCTGACTTTATAACTTGTACACTGATCAGTTTCATAGAAAACCTGTATAGTAATTGTGCAGTAAGGCGCTTAGTGGTGGTGACGTTTAAATCATGTGACCCTGATGTTGTCTGTTTGTAGCCTAGCATTAGCTTTTTACTCATAGAGATTTTATTTACACTTCAAAAAACACAAAGTGGTGTTCATCTGTGGAGATTATCTTGATGAAAAAAACATGTCCGTATCAGTTTCAGCTTCAGACAGACAGGTGTTCAGACAGACAGGTGTACAGACAGACAGGTGCACAGACATACAGGTGTTCAGACAGACAGGTGTACAGACAGACAGGTGTTCAGACAGACAGGTGTACAGACAGACAGGCAAACAGCTGTTTATTCTCAGCTGCAGCTTCTGTTTTGACTCCTTTCTTTTGCCCCATTCTCACACACATTATTACAAGTTTTTCGTGTGACTTGTTTTAACGCTGTAAGGAATACGACTTAAAATATAGTGAAGTAAGAGTGATTTGGAAAAACTCTGCTGCTGCCATGAGCTCATCCAGGCCCAAAAGTTATGGAAACAATATGTATGAGTCAAAGTCCTTTCCTCTGACAAGTGTTTTGTCCCATAAGCAGCCTGCTGTTTCCCAACTAATGAGAACCTTATCCTGGGTTTGTGGGCCAATGTACCGCTATTTTGCTTCTTTTGGAGGGGTATCCCTACTTTGCGTTGCAGAGCTGTTTTAATAGCTTCACAGTGCAGTTGGCATGGTTACCAGTGCAGGAAGGCAGCGACTTAAATCTGCCGGTTGAACCTAAGCGAACCTGCTATAATCTTTGAGCAATATCTGTATTACCATTCATCTTCCTCCCGGCTCTCCGTGTGCTGCTCGTTCTCCTGCCGGCTGCAGACCTTAGACCAGCACAAAGAGGGCTTTTTACTCTTAACAGGATAAAAGCTGGTAAAATGGGGGTTCACTCATCATTACCAACCAAAGCCGTCATCACCGCTCCTGACCCAACACCAGCCATTTCTCGTTTTAATTTTCTTCTTCTTCTTCTTTTTTTTTTTTAAAAGAAAGAGGAAAATGGTGAGCATTTGAGTCGCAGTATGACAATCCAGCAGAGGCCGCAGTGACATTTTGACTCAGGGAATGAGAATGGAATAACTAGGCGGGATAAGGGGCTCTGCTGATGGTTTACTGGCATTCTATGTAAATCCCTGGAACATGTGGGGAAATGTTGCAGGCAATGTGCTAGCGTAAGCCCATTAGCAGCCCTGATTAAAACAGCACATTAAGATACAACAGGCACCTGAAAGACACTGGGCAACCCCTGGACCAAACTCTGTGTTATTTATTAGCCGACCCTGTTAACAAGTATCGACTGGCCTGAATTAATGTGCTCTTTCCTCTTTTGCTACTGTTGATGTGTTTAGTGCTACAGTCATTTGTAATGGTGTCGGCTGCTCCTCATGACCTCAGCTTACATTATGTTTCAGCGTGTGTGTGTGTGTGTGTGGGAACATTCTAATATGTTGCTTATCTTATTGTTATTAGACAAGATTAACCCTTATATTTTACCCGCTCATGTACTACATCCTACTGCAGGAGAATGTCTATTATTGTCTATGTCTATGATTCTATTATCCTGACCCTCCTGCCTTTCCTAAAAAAAAAAAAAATAAATTCACCCATTACTGAGATATGCATAAAGTGCAATTACGGTCAGAAATGGTGACCAACATATTTTTTCCGTCTTGATAGCAGATTTCTTTTTATAAATAGTTCCATACTGATTTGTTGTTCACAAAATATGGTGCGTCCCCTGGGTGCATAGATAGTGAGGTGTCCTTTCAGGTTTTAATACATCAGAGGCGCAGGAGGCGTACAGAGCAACATCACTGACATATCTAATGTACAATGTGTCTACAGCTCAGTGTGTACAACATTAACTTCCTACATTCATACACCTGACCTCAGCCTACATTTTGTTTTTTTACTTGACATAAAATACCCTACAACAGAGGGTGAGGCCTACCAGTTTGTATGAGGCTTCAGTTGACAGGTAACATCTTCTTGTTTCTGGAAATGTATTTCTTTGACTTGTGGCCAAAACACAAACTACACACCATAAGTTCAAACATGGCATAATAACATTTTTCTTCCTCTAAAACAAGTCATATTTGAAGAACAAGAAACCATGGAAAGACCACGAATGCTCTGTCAAACTGTAATGCAGTATGTGAGGCAGGACTTTGCACTATAATGCACTGAAAAGCTTGGATCCCATGCAACTCAACTGCCCATCCATACAGTGATGGAAAGAGAAATGATTGGCTACAATGGTGAGGGGATTGATTTGTTCATAGCCATTAAGAGCAGCAATTGTGGCAGCAAAGACACATGAAAGGTGCAATTGGTCTTCTCAACTGGGAGCGTTTGTTCTGGGGTATATTCTAATCAGAAAAAGGCGGCGACATGTTTAGGCAGCGGTGTCACAAAAACAAATACACTCAACAACACTATGCAGAAAGAATAGCAAATGTATCCAAGAAGTTATGGAGTTTACAGGACAATATTTACAACTAAGATCCATTAAAAAAAAAAAAAGAGGTGCAGGCTGAGATGGATTGTGAGATAAAGTCTCACTGTACAATACAGTGTGAATTGTGCTTTAAAAATGCTGTGCCTGCTAAAGAAAAGGAAAACAATATTTGTGCTCTTTTATTTTGCAGCTGCAGTTTAAGAATGTATTTCACTCTCAGCAGGACAGGACTGACAGTAGAGCTGTCATTTAAGAAAATTAAAAACAAGGCAAACATTGCAGGGCTTTCTGTGTGTAGTGCTTGATTTCACTAGTCTGTAACCCGACAGGAGTTGAGTTATTGTTTAGCGTCTTTGTTTCCTCCATGGGCGTCACAGCCATTATATTACCACTTTTTAAAATTACTAGTTTTGACCCTCCACTTTTACCATGCTGACAATGCGTCGATCTATCAACTCGGGGCTCTTTTTCTGAGCGCTGTGTCTGTGCCTCAACAGCTATTAAATCCATTCTTCCTGCTTATTGAGAGAATGCCCAAATTGATAAAACTCCATACCGTGTTTTCATTGCTACCTTGCACCGAGGCAGATTGACACACAGACTGAAGGGTTATAATGGATCCTACAGATCTTGTTGCAAGACTTGCTCTACTCCGTATCTGATTGGTTGGCTTTGTTGGTTGTGTTTTTTACACTTGACAGGTCAGACAAACTAAATCTGCTAATGTCTGTTTTCGGCGGTTCATTAGCTGTAGTTCTGTGGGTAAACATACGAGTCCTTTCGGCCTTTCTTCCGGTCTTCTGCTGCTCCTCTCGGGTCACTCTCTAGAGTCACTCTCTACTGAGTGTCTCTGTATAGCTGATGCACTCTGCTGTTGCTCTGCCACCTGGCCATTGTGCGCAACCAAACAAGCCCAGAGACACTATAGCTGCTATAGCCAGTCATGATGGTGTGTTTACTGGAGCAACTATGGCTGACAGTCCGCTGCATCAGCTCCATGAGAAAAACACGTGCACGGCTTATAAACACCAGATAGCCATTGAACATATAGTTAGGAAATAATAACGCTGGTAGCACTGGAAAGGAAGGAGGAGTATAATTTGATGGGAAATAAATACAATATAAATAAAACTGTGACTCATCAATTAAAAATATTCAATATCAAAATAGAATTTCAATTCATGGGAATTAAATGCAATGCAATGTATAATATATAAAAAAAACATCTATTCCTTAAAATGTATAACATTTTTGAATAAATTATCATTACAACATTTAGGTTGATGTATTGCATTAATAACTTAATTCTGCAGACATTTCAACTGGAATATTGGCCACATTTTGTATGCTTCCCTCCAAACTCGCACCCTTGAAACATTGTCATTTGTCAGCTGTCCCTGCACTGAGAAGTTAAGGGTGATTTTAAGTCATAGTGCTCTCAGAGCGGAGCGCTTTCCAGCCTCCAACATTCGAATATGTTAACCACTCTCAACCTGTCAGCCTCAGAACAGTTTCACCATGTGTTTATATTTCCAAGCAGCTGCCCTCGAGGCCTTTTTTTGCAGTTTCATGTCATAGTTGAATCAGTTAACGTTCATTGAGGGACTTTAAGAACCATTCTGCTCTGCTAAATTCCTTGAAGAGCATTGCGAAGGCAAGGACCAGGAGGAGTGACCCTCACAGACCTCCATCTGTTGCTGCCCCATCCCTCAACAGGCGCAGTGCTGCTCCCATCAGTGTAGCAGCATCTGATGCACTGAACTCCAGAGGCCGCAAAAGAAGCCAGTGTTTAACTTAAAGTTGCCTTAACGTAGCTTCTGGGAGTTGGGCCAGGCTGTTTAGCCAGCCTGCAGAGAGCAGCGAGGTGGGGGACAACAAAGATGGACCCTTCGTTCCTCCATATGGCAGGTTGAAAGGTGTCGCCGCTGGAAGAGAGGGGGATGGTATATCAGCAGTTTTTGGTCTTAAGGCGCTGGTTGGTAAACTACAGTGGAAGCCTGAGGGTAAAATATCACTTTGGCTCAGGAAATTATAGAGGGATGGAGTCTGCAGGGAGTTCAACAATTTGAGCATTGAGCCAAATTCACCAGTTCAAAACAAACACTGTGCAGAAGAGGGACTTTTGTTCACAGCAATTTTTAAAATCTCCCTCAACAGTTTTCTTTTGTTTGATTTTTTTCTTTCTTTACATGGTTTTGTTTTTAAAAGCATTATGACTCATACTGAAAATAATGATGAATTATGTATGACATTATGCCAGTAAATGCAGTTTTAAAAAAAAGATTAATTAAATGTGTCAAACTGAATTAATCTGAAAATCTACCCACATCCTTAAAATGATGGACCCTACAACTTCATCTACACCAACCTGCTGTTGGAGCATTTAAGATCTTGTGCCAAATTTGCAACCGTGCCTTATTTCACACCTTGCGCACCTGGCCAATTGTCATACAAGGTGGTCTGGATTGTCTGTTTAGAAAAGTTACAAAAACACAACAGCCTTTCCCTTCGCCTGATTCTACGAGGGGAAGGGAGCGCCAGAATCATGTCAATTGATATGGAAGTAAATGATAATTTAGGGGTCTCAAACTGCTGGACCCAGGGGCATTTTAGAATAAAAGTACAACTGTATTTCATTTGCTAGTTTAGGGCAAGGTTTCAATGATATTAATAAAAAAACAACAAGAAATATTATGCTTTCTTGTAGTACTTGAGCGCTGAAGTAGCCCTCCTGTTATGACAATACCAGCAGTGACCCCAAGCCAATTTGATTTGAGACCCCTGACCTAGTGGTTTCATACAGTACTAAGTGTGTCACCTTGCATCCTGTTTTGAACCAGCTGTCTGACCTAATTGGGTCTGTGGAGTACATGTTTAATAAGCTGCTGTGCAACCCCAAAGACAAACTCAAACTGAATATAACATTTTGCAGAATACCAA
>CAEMYA010000202.1:675524-699394 GCA_903131615.1 Diplodus sargus
TAAAATACATACACAATTCATGTGCACAATACGTCTCTTGTAATAAAATACACCACAAATGTAACTCAGTCCACATGGCTATCCAGAGCAATAACCACTTCTTACTGCTCTAGGTGTGTGCTTTGTGCTAACATTAGTTGCTGTAGGAGGCTGTTGCTGCTGCAGCAGCTCTGTCCTTTGAATCAAGGGCTGTGTGCTTTGTGCTAACGTTAGCCGCTATCAAGTTGCTTAAAGTGTGTGTTGCTGCCACACCAGTTTTTCTGTTGTGTGCTTTGTGCTACTTGGTTCGCTGCTGAACATCAGTCTGTCACTGCTGCTACTTGTTCTTTGACCCCTGTGCTTCGTGTTACTGAGTTAATTAGTGGAGCACATTATTGTCATCGCTGACGATTTCCAACTACCTAATGTCTCACTCCAGACCTGCCAACATGTACACATTTTTCGTACTCGGTACGCATTTTGACCATAAAGTACGCTTGTACCCATTGCAGCTCTCCGCATTTTGTTGCATTTCACAGTTCGCCCGTTTCAGTTTCTATGCAAGTTCAATCTATGAAGCTTCTGCCGCTGAGCCACAACATTCTGCGTGTAAGTGGACTGAAAAGCTTTTGGCCAAATAGAGCGCTGCATTTTAACACCCTCGCCCACTTGACCCTTCTACCAAATGCTCCGTGCTTTCAATTCAATTCAGTACCTCAAGCAAGCCAGGCTGGCCGGAAAACTGATCCCTCTTCGGTCGTTTGCTGTCACTGCCGATGCAAACAGCATTGAAAAGGTCAAATTAAGATGTTGAGTTTACCCGACGGTGTTGATAACCACTCGTCATACCGTTCATCGATGTTGCACCGTTCATCGATGCGTGTGTGTTGCAAATAGTGGGCAAACCGTCACATTTTCTAGAATCCATTACTGCTGCAGACAAAACTATAGGCTAGCGTGCCAGAACCACCTCCAAAAAAAAAAATTCAGAAACCACAAAGATTTCTTTACAGCTATAGGGGAGATGGCCTTGCCTCCACGTGTGCAGGCTACCCCATCACACGTTCTGCACTGTGTGCAAGACATACATTGACATCAGTCGCAAGGGGGCAACAGGTAACGAGCACAGTCCCACACACAAACATCCCCCGGCCCCCAACACATAATCATATTGAAAATGAAAGGATGATAAGAAAAAACATTGATAGTGTCAATAGGCTAGCCTTTCACACCTGCCATACTTCCCATTAGTGGGAGGGGCAGTTAGAAAAGTGGTGAAATGTCTGGAAATCTAGAAGGTTTTAGACAGGCTAGGTGCTGATTACCAAAAGATAAATAAATAGAGTAATTTCAGAACAGGATTTAGGTTACAGTTGGGCTATTTTTTTATTTTTTTTTGTATACTAATTGAATTTATGAATATAAAAATGACCATGACATCATAACAGGGAGTCCAGCTGTGACAAACTGCTGTAGCTCAAGTTAATGATGCATAGCATAGGCCTATTGGCTAGGTCAATGTGATGGCAATTGACACATAGGCAGTTAATGCAATAACACCCTTTTAAAAGCCTATCTGAAATGATCTGACCCATGTTATTTATTAGCCTATAATCGTGGCTCTGCCAGGCTTAAATCTTGTGCTTTTGCAGTAGTTGCTTTAGGCCTATTTAAAGTTGGTTCTTTGAGAGTAAATTATTACTTAGACTACTTAATTTTCCTCCAGCAATCAGAAAAGTCTATGTGTTAACCTGGTCTGACTCACACGTTTAACACAGAAGTACTTAGGCCTATTTATTAGCTCAATCCACTTCCTATTAGTTAGACGAACAAAAATATATGGGCACAAAATATTGGACAGAATACTATGTAGAATACTAGCCCATCATATTTTTTTCTTTAATTCATCGGACCATTTGATGTATTGATTTCTGTTCAGATATCTTCTACAAAAACAACATGGACTGCTTTTAGAATGCCTCACCAACCCTCATTTTGAGTTTCAGAAAATATCAGGGTTTTGCTTCATATAACTACCTCCTTAAGACAATCACCATTGACTGTTGGCTTCATACAGTACGCCTAAGTGAGGCAGACTGTCCGACTTAACATACTGTCCTCTTGTGGGTCGGCCAGTCTATTGCATGTTTTGAGTGAGACTGGGCTGACTGGTGACAAATCTTGTTAACCATGCATACCAGTGAATTTGTGAGAAAAAAAAAAAACATCAAATGTGTTGCTCCGAACAGCACAAACACCTGCTACGTGACCAAGTTCCTTGTTGAAAGTGGCGTCTTCAAGGTAGCATGTAAAGGGCAGTTTGCATCTTTATAAACCCCCGAATGTCACTTGTTCCAGCGGACTGACAAAATAATATGCACCCATCGCTTTGTGCTTGTGGATGGAAAGAGAATAGGAAAAAAAATACAAAGGAAAGGACGCAGGGCACATTTGGGCTCCCCCCCCCCCTCTCTTTTTAATCAGAGGAGGAAGACTGACATGTCCAATCATAACAAAACATCATCTGGTAAATGGGCCTTCGCAATCACTGTCAGCCAGCCTCCATTAGAAAGACCCCCTTTCCTGGACATCAATCAACGCTTTATGGACTGATTCCCTCATTCATTATTTAATTACAGCTATTTCTTTATTTATTTAACTACTGAAGACTTTTTGTGAGGCTTAATCACTTCTTTGTTGGCAATCACATTTTTACTTCTTGTTTATGTCAGTTTTTTTTCTGTCTTTTATCCTTTTTTGGTAGTAACTTTGTTCCTCTGTTCTGTCCCCGCTGGATAAAAGCTGGGAGAGAAGAGAAGCGCTGGTCCTATCACCACCTACAACATATAGTGGCATGTCAAAGGAAGGTGGTCAAATCTCACAGCCGTCCGATCCACTGTGGATGCACTAAAACAATATCATTCCTCTCTATAATTCAAGTTTTTTCAATGAACACGCACAAAAAAAACAACCTCCCCAAAAGTGGCAAGCCCTCTGAAGAAATCACATGCAAAAAGCCAACTGTGGAAATCTGAAATTATTTCCTGAAATTAAGCCCATTAGGCGTGAAATTATTTGCTTTCATTTAATACACCATGCAATCCAATTTGATGTAGCACACGTGCACTACATCTCTTTCCTATTTCCGACTGATCCTCCGGAACCGAGCATCCACAAAAGAGGTGGCTTGGGTCACCTAAGTATAGAAATAAGAGATATATCCTACTGAGAATCAGATTGGAATGGAAGATTAGCGAGGCTTTATCATGATATTAATTCAAACCCCCTGAGCACCCCCACCCACCCCCAACCCCCTCTTGCTTTCTCCACTAGTTAACACTTGCACAAAATCTTACAAAGGAACTAAACTGAGCCACTAAGCAGGATGTGTTGGGTATGAACTATTACTCCCATTTACACACATACTGGACAGGGTTTGATCAGTGCGGTCAGAGGTGTGCTCGAGCCGTTTGTTCTTTGTTTGCTTCAGTCTTACTTTCCGTGTCTGTAATCAGATTATGATTAATCGTGTCTGATATGGATTACAGCTGGTACAAAAAAAAACAGGTGACGAGTTATTTGTGGAGAAACTGTTCAATCTCAGGTCAGATGGAGATTTTACATTTTCATCTACAGTGATTAGGATTACACTCATATCTGTGGTTTGTGGTTATAATTGACTCATGAATCATCAGGTAGGCAGTGAGCACGCTCCACTCTGTGTGTGTGTGTGTGTGTGTGTGTGTGTGTGTGTGTGAGTGTGTGTGTGTGTTTGTGTGTGTGTGTGTGTGTGTTTGTTTGTTTGGACTGCTGTGCACGGCCTATATTTTTTGCCTTCAGCACTTTCCTGACTTGTGGTTTGTGTGCAGTAGCTCTTTGAGCATATAACACTTCTACCAAATCGTTAAATACACTTTTTTTGTGTGTCAGTTCTAAAAGTGAATTACAGTAGCAGCAGTATGTATTCAAAACTATGTCTGTTTGCAACATACAGAGCATAAGAATGGACAGTGGAGATAATGCTGCAGGAGGGAATGTTCTCATTCTGCAGTGAAAAGTCTTCACGGCTGGAATGTATTTTTAACTTACATGAAACAATGCTGTCATATGTAAATGGAAAACTATACTTTTTTTTTTTTTTTACAGCTGTCTTGTCAGCTCACAGGCTGTTAGATTTAGATTTGGAAACATTTGGCATGACAGTCAAACAGATGACAGATGAACACAGATGATACTCGCCAAGCCCTGCAAGTAGTAAACCGTTAGCACAGGTGCTTTTCTGGCAGCTTGTTGAGATGAGTTGTGGTTTGTCAACACAGGATGCAAAGGAAACCAAAAAACAAAACAAGTGCATGCATCCACCAGCACAAGACACCGGCAGAAAATATAGGGTCATAAGCCACATTCTTTCGTGACAGAGCTGGATGTGCCTCTACGTGCGAGCAATGAGCTCCTGCCATACAGGGCCACGAACTCACTACAAGTTAGCAGTGCACACCCTGAACCTGCCAGGAGCACCTGGCACCTGGCCAATGACTGGAGGGTGGCCAGTGGACCTGAAGTATAAGTCAATGGAATGCATATAGGCACACCTCCACTCCATCAACTCAGACTCCTACATTAGTTAGATTGCAGGAGGTTAAAGAGCTGCCCATCATCTGTCTGTGTGATGGTGAGGACAAGAGGACTGTATCTTTTATTTAATAACCAATTCTGATCAGGGGGACCATACAACCTCTGACTGGTCTGCGCATCAATCAAAAGGATCCAAGAGCCCTTTAACCATTTATGGTGTGAAAAATGGTTGGTCCAATGGATGATCATATCTGTTCAACAATAAACATAGGCCAATATATTGCCACAGATGCCATAACCAATACAAGATGTGCATAAGCACAGTAACCTGCACAAGATCTACACTGACAGGCTACAGGATTTACACCACATGATTGCAATAATACTTTCCTTGCCAGCAACAACAGCATCGACACATTAGCCTGTGTAGCTCAATTGTACTGTATATCTAAGCACATGATAATAATATTACATTTAACTTACATAGCTATTTTCAAGATACTCAGACACTTCAATCAATCATCTACAGCTATTGTGTGGCTAAATTAATGAAATGTATGTTATGAAAACAATGTTTTTGTGTCCAAGCGACCAATAGAAAAAGGTCCAGTACTGAGTGAGCCCCCTGCAGCCGCCAGCTGTGAATCATTGCTCAATGAAATAACTATTTCTGGACAATTGTGCACCATCAAAGCATGTTTTTGACAAAATAATTGTAAGAATCCCTTCATTTTAAGAATGAGATCATTGTAGTTAAACCACAAATAGCCTTGCCAAGTGCACCATACTTAGTGAATCAGACATTTGCAGAAATAGTAATTGTATTATCATGAAAAACATTTAATTCAAACCAGCCTGCTTGTACTTTTAATGTACAACTATCACTAAGTGGATTAGAAAATTGTGATTAGAAAATTGGATTTTCACTTAATCCTGGTGCCCTGCATGAATGCTGAAATAGTTAGCTAAATGTGTGTTTGAAATAGTTAAAAAGTAAAACATACTGGTAGCCTGCCTGCCAGTGGCTCTCCACCATCTGCTCCAGTGTCAGGCTGGACCTCCCCTTCAGTGTCAGGTTTAAGAAATAGTTTTTCGTCATCATTCTCAAAGACAGCTTTAGTTCTATGCCAGAGAGCTGAGTTTTGAAAAATGTTGAAATTCCTGATATATTTTACTTACTCTCTGCTCTTCTTGTCCCTAACTTTATGTTTTTCTGCTCCATCACCAGCCATCTTGGTGCTTTCCCATAGTCACCTGACTCATCGTCATCATAATGATACCGACACAGCCAGCAGACCAATTATAAGATCCACATTTCAGCTCTCTCTCTCCCACACACACACGCTCAAATAATTAGTTTGATTTGATCGAAAACCAAAAGACAGGTTGGCCCACAGTTGGTGGGTTTTTGGAGGCCCACCAGAGGTCGGAGGCCCAATCAGCCCAGTGGTTAATTCATGCTTGGCTGTTGTGGCAGCGCTGCCTCAAACAGAGGAACAAAGAACTTGGATACACCTGGGGCTTCATTTATTAACAGTGCATACGCACTGAAAGAGGTGTACGTCACTTCCCACACAAAAGTTATGATCTATAAAAACAAACTTGACGGGAGAATGTGTGCACCGTCTGTGGCCGCTGAAGACAAAAATAGCCCCAGGGTGTACTCCTCACGGAGCAGAGTGGAGAGCCACTGTGACGAGCCGAGGCGCAACTGGTGGAAAGATGACAATTGCCTAGAAAGGCCATGCTCAGTAAGGGTCATCATCTGTTAGCACAGCAATGATTTTCATTGCTATGCAGCTGACATTCAACTCTAGGTGTTAGTCCTGGTGACCTGAGACCCTTTTAAACTGCATCTCTAACATCAATTTACAGATGACTGAAAAAATCCTCGTAGTGAATCAGGGATAATAGTTTGACTGGAGCAAAGAGAGAAACTGTGACTACAGTTTACTACACTGTGCGTCACACTTCTGGCACGAATTCCGAATGTTACAATCCAGAGAATATAACTGGAACATATGTAAAGTATGCTGGCAAGGTCAAATGTTTTCTTTTTGTCTGACATGCAGAGAAGCTAGTGCATGCTTTTATTATGAACAGGCTCAACTACTGCACGTCAGTGTTCACTCGTCACCACACAAAGTCTATAAACCAGTTCACAGCTCATACAGAATGCTGATGCCTTGTTTTAAATGGAACAAAGAAAAGGGCTTCCGGTCAGGTCTTAAACATGTTGCACTTCTGTAATGTCCATACATGTATCCAAGGACTTGACGCCATTGTGTTGTTGGTGTGATAGATCCTCTCACTCTCAAGTCTCTTTTTCGCTTACCATAACCAACAACCATAACAAAGACTTGCTATGAAAGAGATTTTTCCAGTGACCTTCTTGCGTTCACAGAAGCTCCCCAAGCTGAGCCATTGAGCATCATTGCCCTGGTTTTATTTATAAGGAAGTGATGGGGAGTACAACAGTCATGAACATCTCTGTCTGATTCTACCATAGAAAAAATCAATATTATTCTTGTTTTGTTGATGCCTGGGGGAGGCAACCAACGGAATCAACCACCCTGAACCTCCCTCAGCCGTGCACAAATCCCTGCAGCACCGACGATAGAGAGAACAGAGGCAGAGAGACTAACACCTCTACGTCCTCTCAGAATTTCCCATCAGTTTCCAGAAGCGGGAAAGAAGTTAGGATAAAGATCAATGGTGAAAACTGACTGCTTATTTGTACAAAGCAAATTTCCTGTTCAAATTGTCTTTTAAAATGTGACCAGGGAGCTTCAACATGTCCACACACACACACACACACACAGATTTATTTTATAAATCTTACTGCTTCATTTGTTTGCATGTTCTCATGCCTGCTTATAGACTAAATATGAACTTGAACCAACTGTAAGATACACACTTTGAGAATCAGCTCATCCATGGAGCGTCATCACACGGCTGCCCTCTCTGTCCGGGATTATCACCACAGCCCAGCACACACACTTACACTCGCCTCCCCCCATCCCGCTGTCTGGCATTCCCCTGTTAATAGAGCCCGCTCCTCTCCCCCGATCCCCTCCATATGCCTTAATGATGACCTGCTAAGACTTCCTTTGGCTGAAAGGGATATAAAGGGATAATTAGCTTTCATTGTCTTCTCCCAGCGCTGCAGCAGCAGTGGCGGCAAAACGCTGTTGTCTGGATGCCTGGACGCTGGCACTCAGGGCCTCAATTACAGTGAACCCGTGAACCAGGAAAACTTTCATCTCCTAAAGCCTTTCAATGCACACAGCCTTTATTCTGTAAAGTGTGCCTACAGACGAACTGTCAGGACTTTAGTAAGGTTGTGATTTCACCACGATACAGTCATTGCCCTCAGCCACACAGCAAAAACACCGTCAGAGCTGATGCTGAACCTCAGTGTGTGGTGCCTGCTTCAGCATGTGAGAACTGACCAACACTGGGCACGTCTCTGTTACCTCGCATGTGTGAAGCTGTTTTGTTCCGTCCTCCATGCGGCTTCATATCCTGCTGGGAGTGTTTCAGGAGTGGAGCCTCATGCCTGCCTAATACTGTAGAATTTGTTTCGTCATTCCTCCTTGATTTGTGTGCTTCTACTGGTTGAGTAGGCGACGTAGTTACATCCTTCTTTGTCTGTTTTAAGTGTGTTTATTGTTAATATTTCCTTTTTTTGTGTGTCGTGGATCCCAAGACTGCTCAGGGTGCTTTATTTTGAAAACTGACCATATGCACTATGCCTCTGTCTGACTTCCATTCTGGCCATTGTTCGCTTCCATCAAATATAAACTTATAGATGCAAATTCTCCATGTAGCAGAGAGGAGAGCCGACTCTGGGACGCTGCTGAAACGTGACTCAGCACAGCCAGTTGGGACACAAGCATTTTCTAAAATGGCTGTTATTAAAGCATGTAAACATTTTCCAGTAGATGTGTAATCTGTGTTGGCCAGCAATAAAAATAATTTATTATGTCACTTGTGTTCCAGAAGTCACAAGCTGTGAACCAGCTGGAGGGCAGACATCATTAGCTGTTCATTGTACCTGTTAGTGACTCGAGGGTTCCTTGCTTTACTTCACGACTCTGTTGTTACTCCAAGTTGTGATCCAAATCATGGAGTAATGTACAGAGTGCTGAGGTTTACACTCTATAACCAAGTCTCTGTGGAATCTTGTATCAGCGTTCTTTGGATATAAAGGGCTCCGATGTGCTCCTTCGGTAGCGCAACCATAGAGGTTTGCAGATTAAATGCTTCCACCAACAGGACTGAAATTGAATCGGCTCTCACATGTCCAACAGAAATATTTGTAAAATTGCTGTTATCAGTTTTATTTTCTCACTCAAAACTCAATAGAATTTCAGTTCAACTGAGAATTTGAGGTTTGACAACTATTATCTAATACAATAAGAAAAGAGCTGAATTATAAAACTTTCAAAAACAATCACACAACAACAATCAAAACAGTTCTCATCTATTGACCCCTTAAATAATCTTGCATCATTTTGAAATGTCCTGCACTCCATGTTGGGACCCCCTGATCTAGTATGACACTGCAACAGCGGTTGCTGTCCAGTATGTTTCTTCTTTGACAAGCAGCTTGAAATCTTTTTACATAGAAAACTGCCTTTACTTACATCATCAGCTGATGGATAACATTTATGAATTACATTTAAACAGGTGTATTAGCCCTGCTACAGCCACCTGTGTTTCCCTGCAGTGATGTAGAACCCAGTACATGCACGCTGTAAGGATCAGATTACTTATTTCAGGTTCACAAACCCCAGATCCTGAAGTACTATGTGGGCACTGGCAGGAAAGCCTGAGAGGGAATAATTGATCATTCTGTGAATTAATTCAAGTCCTCGGTACGCAATATTTACCTCTGCAATTTAAAAAGTATAACAGTGTTCTGTAAGGTATACAGTGGTATTTAAATGACCTGCCCGCTTTTCAGTTCTAAGAATTTATTCAAATGGATCTTAGATTAATCAGAGCTAACGCTCTTAAAAGGACCTTTCGGCATGGTAACCAGGCATACTTAGGCTTCATACATTCATATTATTTGTAAGAACGATTTAATAATGCTGCCTCTGACCATTAATCCATCTATGGTGTGCCAACATGTACTAAAATTGATTTGATGAGATGTGGACTCATTGGAAATGGGTGTGTCGATTTACACTAGGGTAACAGGGTTTTGTGAGCAAATGATGTGAACAAATTTCATGCAGTTTGCACTCATGTAACATTAATGTAATTCTCTAGAAACAAAACTCCCACACTATGCTCATCTGATTGACAGCAATTACTCATCACTCAGGGCCAGCTATGCTTGCATGCCATCTTTTTTTAGAAGTTTTGAAAGGTTCTTGCTAATAATTAGCTAACAAACCCCACAATAAGACCACCATACCTTAATACATGAATTTACCATCTGGAGAAAACAAAAACAAAATGCTCATCCATGCAAGTAGCAATCCCTACTGATGCTATAGTCTACTTCGTGTTACATTCTCACACTCAGGTTGTGCAAATATCTGGCTAATAATTATTTTGTTGTCTTCATCCGTGTTGCTTCATCCTGCCATTTCCACGAGAATCAATCAACACCTCTCAGAAGTGGCAGAGAGCCACAAAACAAGGCCTGCTCCGAGGGTTGGACAACGTGTCACTGTCAGCCATTCAGTGAGGAAAAGGACCTGAAAAACAAACACAGGATTTCCTCAAGTTCAGTGGCAGGCATAGTATAGCATCTTCCACTTGCCGACCGTTTTTTTAAAGATTGCAGACAAAAAAGTCCAGATCAGAGGCAGATCGGTGTGCACTCCTATGAACAATGAATGGTATATGTGCACAGCAAGTAACCAATTCCTTCTTCATTTCATTTCTCTTAATAGCAAATGGTTTTCACTATTAAACCCAGGCACTGTGAAGTGCATTGATTGAATAAAACTACAATAAGCGAGTAGCACCAACGATGGATACGCCTGGAAATACCTAATTTAGGCTGAGCACAGCATGCTCACCCTTGCCCCTGGTAACAAGCTCCATGATTGAACAAGTGAGGGTCTTTTTATCTAATAACTTTGAACAAGAGAGTCCCTCGAAAGGACAGTTGTTCTAAACTCAGACGCTATCAGTGTAATCTTCTGCCAGACGAACAAGATGCTTATCTTAATAATGACCATCAAAATTATATTTTAATGCTGAGATCAGCAGTGGCAGTTCTACCCCGGGGGAAGGACTTCTTAGAGACGAATGCAGCTAGATGTTATCCAGTATGGTCGTTATCAGATCTTCTGCATAGGCCTTCTTAACTGGGTTTGAGGTAGGGGAGAGAGAAGGGAAACCATCCTGCTTTCCTGGACACGTGGAGGACACTGCACCATGCAAGGCACACACTAGCTGCTGAATGTACGCTCCCGCTGTCTTATACACACTCTGAAGAGATACATCAATATTTAAGCTCCTTGCTCTCTGTTGGTCTGTCTCTCTGGCATGCAGTTAACCCTTGGGACAGGCAAGGATCTGACTACAATGGATGCGAGAAACCTCTCGTGTGTGTATCTGAAACAGTAGCTTGAACCCTCTGGGCCAACCCTTCCATGACACACCTTCCCACAACAACACTGTATCAGAGATTTGAAAACCCGATCAAACCAGTTTGTCCTGGATGAGAAAAACAGATTCTATCCAACTGTAACACAATCAGATAATTTCATAAAAACAGTGGAGCCCAAATGCCCAAGGCAAACATTATTTGAGAAGCTCTAACTAAGGTCCCCTCAGCCAACAAGGGACACTTAATTTAGGAAAATGTAGTACTCTGCTGAAGTAGCAGTTGAGATATTTGGACGTTTTGTATGCTCTTATAATCTGCTTTGAACAAAGACAGTCAGAGTAAAAGCTTCTGCACAGACAATTCTGCTGGTTTTGAGTAGTTTAGCCCGCGTGTACAGTATGTGTTTTGTAGCTGATGGTGAAAAAGATGTAGAATCTCATCAGTTTTGCATGTGAAGGGCTTCGCAGTCAAGTTAATAAAACATAATATACAACTACGTCACTCACATAACACAAGTTATATAATTTATGTACGTTAACTTACTTGGGGAACATGACTAAAAAACAAATCTATCTTTACTCTCGGTCACAAACAGGATGCAATTAATGGTCTCTGGAGGTAAACC
Source organism: Diplodus sargus (assembly GCA_903131615.1). Classification (NCBI taxonomy): domain Eukaryota; kingdom Metazoa; phylum Chordata; class Actinopteri; order Spariformes; family Sparidae; genus Diplodus; species Diplodus sargus. Next base: position 687,281 of record CAEMYA010000202.1, read on the forward strand.
GATCTAACCATCTCAACTACACCCTGGCTTGGACAATTTATCTTGTCCTTTACATGACAACACTAGAGAGGCACTTGTGAGGTAACACAAGAAGGGTATTTACATCGTTAAACTTTGTAGGTAGCGTACAAAGGGGTGTTATTATGGAACCCACTTTTGTTCTTACAGGACCCTCCCTATTCTGCCTCTTATTAGTTGTCTTTGTTGGTTGCATTCTCTGGTAATGTCTTTTTTCCACAGTTTTTTTGTAGTTTGGGGGTAAACAGTGACATGCCGATTTCTTCCGCCTCTCTCCTGGTCTTCTGCTGCTCCTGTCAGGGTCATTCAACCTCTGGCACCGCTCTTCACTGTCAGAGTGTCTCTAGACTCATTAGGTCGGCCAGATAGGCAGGCTGCCCTGGCACTGCTCCAGCAGACGGCCTGTCAGTCATGCCCTTACAAGTCCAGAGACACTGTAGCTGCAAAAGCCACTGGCTGTTTGTCTTAAACTACCGCAGGAAACACAGACGAACAAGCCATTAAGACCAGACAGCCACTCAAAATACAGTAAAGAAAAAGCATTAGATAGCCAATCCTTGTGTCTTTTGTGGTCTGATTAAACAGTAAATTAACTGTGGCGCACTGAGCTCACACCTGCTCTCTGGTTGTACAACTGACAACCAAAAATATGCTGTCCAGTTATGATGGGTGGGCTTGCCTGTGGAGGAGCTGATGTAGAGGACTGTGAGCAGGAAGTGCCCAACTGCTCCTCAGCTGTTGCAGCTGCAGTGTCTCTGGGCTCGTTCAGTAGAGCCAACAGACCGGCTGGCATAGTGGCAGGCCGCCTGTCTGCTCTACCCAATGAGCCCAGAGACACTTGGACAGGGAAAAGCGGCTCAATAGGATGAGTGACCACAGCAGGAACAGCAGAAGACTAGGAGAGAGGCAGAAGGGGCCAAACAGATAATCATACCACTGAAAAGAGACACTGGTCTCAAAGGTCCTAGCTTCTTACTTGACTTGTGGCTATAGAATTGCTATTATGTTTGTTTCTCTATGTTTTAACCTGTGAATACTTCTAGACACATTTAGTTCAGCTCTTTGCAGTAAAACATTTTTGCACAATTTGAGACACTTTCTGTACCCCTGAAAGTCAAAGCATCGGTAGTGAGATCACCAGAATGGAGTGGTGGATATTTCCTGGCTTGGGTGTGTTTGTACAGTTAGGTTAAGTCAAGATTATTTGTACCAATTCACAACAATGGATTATGGTACAGGTCTAGACCATATTCTCCAATTGATTAATTTACAGTCCCAACATTTCCCCCAAGAGCAAAAATGTGGTGACTGTGGTGAGAAAAAAAAAACTGCCTTTTAACAGGCAGAAACCTCAGAGCAGATCTGGACTCATGGTCGGTGGCTATCTGCCTTGATCAGTTGGGTTGAAAGAGAGAGAGCTAGGCAAGCAAGTGTGCGTGCATTGAGGTGGTTTCCACTGAGATCTGCTGGATGCATGTGTTTAAAACTTTGCATGATTTTGCCAGGCTGTCAAAGTGTTCATAGCAAAACTTCTTTTGTTAACCTGATGAATAAAAGACTGTCACAGATACTTTACACTTTCAGGTCTAACAGGCAGCTACACATCTTCAGACAAACAACTGTCCGAACCTCAATATGTTGACGACTGAGGAAGGAGCTCGCTCCTTTAGAAGTGCTTGAATAAGGAATGACTGGAAAGGAAATGTACAAAGAGTGATTGAATAAGCAGATGAAGAGAGGAAGAAGATGAATATAGGGATAAGGAGGAGGAGGAGGCCTATTTATCAGTCTAATTATGAGAGACAGATCAGAGGCCCCAGTGCATAGTGGGCTGGTCTGACTCAGGGAAAAGACTCCAGCCGCTTGCACTGAATATTAATAGGAGGACGAGAGAAAGGGGGGAAAGAGACTAATGGTGGATGCCAGTAACTCTCTTTCCCAATATCTAGGTTGCTTAGACCTCTCTCATCTCTGTGCCCTCTTTTGAACAGAACAGCTCTTAGATAAGCTGGACCACTGCAGGGCGACCTTCTCAGACTTCAATATCAGACACCAGAGTTAAACCCACAGTGCACAGAGAATATGAGGCTGTGAGCTGGACACAGTTTTGTTGAATGATTCCTGTGGTTTAACACTTGAGATTTCTACTCTACTCTTTGATTTACTGTCAGAACATGAAAGGAAGCTCTAGTGAAAGTTCAGACAGGAAGACTACTGTATTGCATGTGTAACCCTTTTACCACTGGATTGTGTATTAAGAAACCCACATTATGCTGTAAGATGAAGCCTTAAACCTTCTTCAATATCTTATGGTAAAAGAGACATGTCAATAGTGAATCGAGTAACGTATGATCCTCACTCTCAATAATAACTATGTGGAGACTAGTGGGAACACAACTTGACCTGCAAACACTCATGTAGTACAGAATCAAATACTTAATATGATGAACACAATTCAATCAAACAAACACGCGTTAACAATTTTTTGAAAATGTATTAAAGCTATGCAGCAGAAAACACACTCACATCCTTTTTTATGGAAGAAAAAATAAAAAAGACCAGGGTAATGAGTTTTTTCTCAAGTCTCAAACTGTCTAATTTTGAGTGCTCTCTTAAGCCTGGTTTATGCTTCTGCGTCGCGGCGACGGCGTAGCTACGTCGTCGACCCTACGCCGTCATTGAGCATTCGAAGTTCTGCGTCGAGGGAACGTGTTGGTGTCGGGGGACGTCATCAACGTCAGTGATTCAGGTTTGTTATGCTAACAGGCTAACAACTCGTAGTCAGACAGGCGGCAGTGCTAACGGAGCTAACAGCTGTCTGTCAGTCTGACCGAGAAGTTTCTCACTTTACTTCGCTGTTAGTTGAATTAAATGACATTCACGCTGTCTTTAACAGGCCGTGCGAACCAGTCCGCAGCTTTGCGTGTTGACGTTTGCGTGTCGCTAATCCAAGCTGCTGTTTGACAGATTAAGTTTGAATGGACAGAACTTGAGCACACGACAGGTTTTCAAGTGGTTGCCGCTCGTACCACAAAAACTTTCAAATTGGCGGTGTTGTTATACTGCTGACCGGAAAAACTGCTGAGCGGACCAATCACAGTCCTTGCCGTTCGCGTCTCGACGCGTCGGCGTGACGCGTAGTCAGGATTTTTTTGGAGGCGCGCGTCAGGCTACGGCGTAGGGTCCGCATAGGAGTCTGCGTCGACGGCGTAGCTACGCCGTCGCAGCGACGCGGAAGCATAAATCAGGCTTTAGTTTAGTTTCGTTGGCGCACTTAAGTTGGAGCTCACGATGGAAGCCTTTTGATAACAGTACCTCCATGTGTAGGTGAAGTCAGCAGGATCAGGCCGCAGCTGATGAATCGCTCCCTCGTCGCAGTGGCGACTGTTTCTGCCCACAGCAGCTCGCAGCGACCCGGCAAAGCTCCTCTCGTCAGTGCAGGTCTCCTCTCGTCAATGGCCGTGCCGTTAGCCTAGCTCCTGCTAGCTAGCTTAGCCGAACTTGCTTCGCGCTCAATAAAACACTGCGATGGAGAGCCCAGCTCACACACTCACAGCACATCATCCGACACCAGTTCTCAGTCCGGTTCTGATAAAACGCGATACTGATGACACACGCAGTCCACTGTTATCTGCTCCACGCCATTAACTCTCGGCTCCTTCTTCCTCACGCTCCGGTCTACCGGAAGTGTACATTTCGTAAATTGTCATGAACTCTCACACGTGATAAGAATAACTTCACAAAAATATTTCACTTCCATGTATATACTGCACCTTATACTATTGTAGTAATCTTTTATTTTTATTGTATTATTATGTATCCATATCTTTATCCTATTTCTATTACTTTGTGCTGCTACAACACTTGAATTTCCCCTCTGGGTATCAATAAAGGATTATCTTATCTTATCTTATCTTATCTCATCTTATCTTATCTTATATAATTGCATAAAACTGGTGATTTATGTTTTGCCTCACCTATAATTTAGCTGCTCTCCCTAATAACACTCAAGTTACAGTTAACTTCCTGTGACCAAACCATTTGATTGCTTAGGAATTTAAGGACCTGTTACTGAAACCTCCACTGACAAACAATATTTATCCGTCAATGTACCAATCCAACATAAAAATCAAAGCAGTGCATTTGTGTGTTTATGGTGCATCTCAGCAAATCAGATGTTAGAGTAAATTCCACTCAGCAGCCATTTTCTTTGTATTTACATCAGAAATAATACAAAAAACAACATGTAATTTAGATTTAGTGTAGTTTCATTTTAAATTTTAATTTCACCAACTTAAAATAAACGTAAAGTTCACATAAACGTGTTATTACAGTGTGTTATGCTTAGTTCTCTGAAAATGAATAAGTTATCATTTTAGAATTTCATTTGGCAGTAATGATGCATTTTCAAACGTTTCAATGAAAATGAGATTTTCCTCTGACAAGGAGTTCATGGTCTCACCCGGGTTATTTCTGTCAAAAGGGTTACTACGAAACAGATTACCAGGAAACGTGGATGGCAGATGGGTCTCGGCCCAGAACAGACACTATTAACTTAAGGTGTAGATCAGATAAAGGGAGGAATCCAGTAATCTTTTTTCACTTTGTTTAAGATCTATGAGTGAGTGCAATTTGACACAGATCCTTCATCTGGTCAGCTTATATTATGGTTACATTGTTATGGAAGGTGTAAGATATAGTGATGCAGGGCTATAGCATTTGATATTTGGTTAAGCTTAATTTAATTAAATTTAACTGAATTAAATTGGACTGTTGGGCCCTGGTGGAGGTATGCATTCTAATGAGTGACACTCATTAGAGTGAGGTATGCTTGGGCTGCTGTATGAGATAGTGTCCATTAGAAAAAGAAAACGTAGAAATAAAGGACATGATTCCGGCCAATTCATTAGAGCTGACTTTAAACTATTTCCCCCTCTGAAAAAGAAAGCTGCCCTTAAATCAACCTGAAAACTGTCTGGTCTTGTTGGGCTGGAATGTGGTGGCTACAGCCAGACCTGATGACACACAGCAGCCCTCACATAGGGAGAGACAGGGAGAGGCTTTCGGGAACAACTCCCCTGATAGCATGTTCAATATGTACAAATACCACAAAGCATGACCAAAGTGCCTCTTCTTTTGATCTCACCACACAGAAATATTGCAATAAGCGCAAAATATGATCACCAGCCCAGATTTCCTGAAGGTCGTCGCATCTGTAAGCGAAGGCGAGAAGGGGGAGAGAGGCAGAGTGGAAAATATGTAATGATAATTTACTGCTCAGACGATTAAAGGCAAGAGAAGATGTTATCATTGAATTATATATTTATCTAAATGTGTGCAAGGACAGGTTTGTGCACTGCTGCTAATACAAAGAGGGGTTTTCTATAATCAGCAGATTGGGGCACATACTAATTATTCACGTTATAGTGTATTCAGACCTAAATTACACATCTTAATTACAGTACATGTACTTGTAACTGTGAAATACTGTTTTATTGTCTTAACATTAGTTTTTACTTTAAGATCATTTGGAGAAGTAATACGAGCTCCATGCAAACACTTCATGACATCTTCATAAGGTTGTTAGAAACTAGGCTGCAGATTTGCACTGAAACAGGGTAAAAACACGACATGACTGCACTAGCATGAGTGTGTACTGGTGATAAGCTACAGTATCAGTCTCAGCTGCAGACTCTGAGTCTGCACAACTACTGAGCTGAACTGACGCTGCTGCACAATAAGAATGTCCACTAGACGGCGGAGAGTATGCGCTGAAGTGTAAATATGTTCTAGTCAGTCTAGAAAGTTGTTATAGCTTCTCCATCAGACCTTTGGTATGTTAGTCAGTTGCTTTAGATTTCGCTTGCTACTACTTGCAGACTGTAAATTCTTAGTGTAATCTTAAGCATGTCCTCTGGTCCTGGCTGGTTGCCAGTGGGAGCCTGTTTAGTAGCTAGATCGTAGTTCTGAAGCAGCGGTGTGGAAGGCCTCTGGTTTTATAGCAGTCTATACGCTCATTGCCCTCAGGACTAAACCACTGCAGCTTTCAGTACAGGTGAGTGGGGATTTAGTTATATCTTGATGTAAAACAAGAAAGTGTGGGTTTTTTTTTTACAGTGGAGGCTTTGACATGCCAGGGGTCTGGCAGGAAGATGATTGTTGTTAGCTGTATTGTCTTTGTTGGAGACCTGGTTTGCATGGTGTCTGGGGCTTGTAAACAGCAGTCACATGTAAAGCATAAGGAGTCATGGAGATGGATTTCTCATGTGCTTTTTCTGTCCGTCCCATCAGGTCAAGCAATTCTGCCGCTTATCTCCAGCCCTCAGGCCTTCTCTAGATGATAGCAGCAGTTTCACCACAACATAACAAATATATCTAAGATTAGAGGGAGAGAGCGAGGAACAGCTTGAAATGCAATATTTTGATTGAGGGCATTTACTCAACGCATCTGCATCTTCAACAATAAAACTGTTCTAACCAGTGGGACGCACCTTGCAGCGTTTCTCCCTCCACAACTGACCTCAATTTGTGGACTTCATAAAAAAGGTGGACAGATATCTGGCCCCGTGGTCCAGGAGGTAATTACTAATGTTACTGCGTCTCCTTGGGGAGGGAAGATGGGACGCCTCAGCCAGCTCTCCTTCCTGGAGCTAGGCCAGTTATTTCCTGCAGAATCAGGCAGTATTAACCTCCTGGATGCAGATTCATTCCGTTGTAAATTAGCAACTAATTAAGGGCGCTCGTCATCTTCTGGTGACACTGCAGACGAAAAACACATCAACAAATGACATTGAGAGGTGGAGATATAAAATGAATTTGTTTGAATTGTTTGTTTGTTTGTTTGTTTTTTGTCCTATTCAGTTTATATATTTTACTTAGTGTTTTTTAGTGGAGACATAACATTGAATTATATGAAATGTTAGTAAATGCTAAGTAAAAAATCAAGAATTTGTGACCAGTTTTTTTATACAATATATTGAATTACACATTTCTGATGATTAGCAAACGAGACATTGATCAAAGATGTTTTGAGCAAAAAAAACAAAAAAGCAAATGAGCCACAACCGTAAAGGTTTATAGTTATAATATCATTGATTTTAAACCCATAAAGTAGCTGACATCTCCCCTGCTGTCTTTATCTCCAGTTAGACTTATAATTACAAGGATAACGAGGTATGAAAGGTGTGTTTTTGCACTGTAGAGGACATTGACTCATGCTGTTGTCCAGACGGCAAACATTCACCAGGTGGATTAATGGGAACAGAGTTAAAAATTCCTGCATTTTGTGTTCTTTGAGAAGGTTTTTACTATGTATTAGGTTGGGCCTGTCTCTCCACTCACAATGCACTCTGCACTGTGTGGTTTGCTAATGGTGTTGTTCTCAAGGATCTGCGGACTGCCCCTTGATTCTGTTGGCTCTGACGCTATCCTGAGAAATTGCTTTGCGTACAGTGGAGCGTGTGACTGACAGTTCAGTTTCCATTAGAAGCCACAGCGCAGAGCGCACAGCGGCACATTTCCACACTGCTTTCTTTTTGCTTTGGTAGTGTTTACTGTTTTCATGTCATTTTTTTTTGCCCACACCATTTTTGCCAGACCATCACAAGAATTAATGGCAGCCAGGAAAACGAAGAAACTGTGTATGAATCTGGAAGCACTGAAGATTCTAACAAACAACAGCAGGGCCAGTGTTGATCCGGTCAACTCGGACAGCAGCAGTGATTCAGATTTTCTAATTCCATAGCTAGAAAAGTATGAAGTACCTGTGTTGAAGATTACTTTTTTAATTTGGTGTCAGATTACGGTTTTCTACCGTATTATCAACTCATTCAAAGTCCACATTTGGTTCCACAGTGATCATGATGACAAATGTTGGCCGCTGAGTACGTCTTAAGCAGCATCTGCCCTCACATCTCATCCACAGAGAGGGCCATGGACGTCAGCCATTCCTCCCGTGAAGCCTGTGGACCCCGTCCTCATCCACAGCAAACCCGCTCCACTCAACAAGCTTCTGCTCATCCTCGCCACTCAGACACAGACTCAAATTCATGCGAGCCAGGGTCCCTGGCCACCCATTTAACACCAGCACCCCTTTCTCTTTTCCAGCTCTTATCTAGCACTTCTGAGCAATCATAATTAAACTCTCTGAGCTGTAACATCCTGAGCTGTCTCCTGAACATGCACACCAAGTTTTGTCCAAATCCAATGAAAGGGGAGCAAATGACAGAACTCTGAGTGTGCAATTAAACTTCTCAAAGGGTGGGACTTAGCAGGAAAATGGCCATGAGTCATTAACAATTTGCCTAATCATCAAAGAAATTGGTAGATATCTTCAGGCCGATGTTGGGAATGGGTCTACTGAAGCATTTTGAGCCCAACCCCTTAGAGCACCACAAATACCAAAAATGCATAACTCAAAACCTGGCAGAGAAAACTCTAGAGATTTTGCTGTGCATGCTCAATGGACAATTATTAACCAAAATCTGAAATGCCACACAGATCGGTGCATGTGGGTTAGCCTATAATGTTTATGCTCATGACCTAAAATGGCTTAAAGCAATTCTGGTTAAACTCACCACAGAGATGAGCTCTCTCCTGCACAAACACACTGGGTTTTGTTACGATGAAGTCAGCCGGCACAACCCAGAACTTGGAGTGAACAATTGTTAATGCATCTGTGTGCACTGTGCTCTCTTTAGATATACTTTGTTGATAACTGCAGCAAAGCGCTTGGATGTGGAACCCAGGTGGATAAAGCTCCCGAGAGGAAGCTACGTGCCACGATTTAGGGATGCTAAAGATACATATATATATATATATATATATATATATATATATATATATATATACATATATATATAAATATATATGTATCTTTTTTGGCCTTGGTGGCAGTAAAAGTACTATAGACACACTGGACATGTTTAAATCCTTCATTTAGAATCAAGTGTCATCAGCAAATTGTACTCGGTTCTATAAAGCAAAAGTACAACAAGAATGTCATGAGGGGCTCCAAAGGCCAGACTGGCTGGGAACTGCTGATACATGTGTTTTGAGAGCTAATCATATATTATTGAATGTTACACATGAATCTGCAAAGTAACTAGAAAGTGTCAAATAAATGTAGAATAGTGTGAAGAGATTACTGCAATGCAGTCTTTGATCGAAAGTCAGAAATAAGAATGTGTCCGGTGCCTCTTAAAAAACAGGAGAAAGTGTACGACAGACACATTTGGCAAACACAACACTCCAAATAGAAGAAAATGTGATAAATGAGGAAAAAGATTTAAAAAGCCTTCATTGTAGTGGCTAAATTGTTAGAAAAGGCAAATGATTTAAAACTGATCTTTGCTTTGTTTTTACTGATTTGCCTGTTTAATGCTTTGGCCACTATAATAAAGACTGACGTTCCCTTCCTCTCTTAACACATCTCATTATACTCAGAGAGCCTGGACTGCCTGACGGTTAGAGTTAATATAGAGCAGTGTTTAAGGATGTGCTGAATGAAGTGACAAGTATTCATAGTGTGATGTTTCACAACTTATTTAAAAACATATTTGAACTGTTCATTCAAGTGGTCGCTGGCACACCTGCCTGTATTGTATTTGGGAATGTCTGGAGCAATATTCCCTCTGTGCTGAACCTGTTGACCTATAACATGTCTAATTTACTGACAAGTGATCATCAGGTGAACATTATTAGTAGATACCAATCTGAATTTGATTATGAATCTGTGGTACATTTGATCAGAAACAAGGAGCTGTGACATCACGGTTTGACACCCTTGTTGCTCCATGTCTGGAATCATGGTCAATGTGTGAGCACAGGTTATTAAAGAAGGTTGGAGCAAAGTGAGGCTGCTCCTGATAGTGTCACTGAGTGTCAGCTCTCCTTCACCCTCTCTCTTGGCCTGTAATCTTTCCCCGCCTCCTCCCTTTTTTCAGCACAAGGAGGAAATAACACTGCCTTCAGTGGTCAGATCAATCCGATGTGTATTTCTCTGTGTTGGCTTTAATGTAAGCAGATTCCCAATCAGCCGGGATGAATCCAATCACAGTGAACGGGGTGGCACACAACAGTCTGAGGCACCTTTCCCAACGAGGGCTGCAGGCCAGGAGATTAGAGGACGGGGGAGGTGTTTCTTTCTTTTGTGTGTGTGTGTGTGTGTGTGTGTGTGTGTGTGTGACAGGAAACAGGGATGAGCGAGGGGGGGTGACATGCTGCAAGAGGCCACAGTTTGGATTTGAACCCTCGCTGTAGTGAGGACACAGCCTCTGTACACGGAGCACACACTCAACCCCCCCCCGGAGTCACCGGGGCACCCAACAAAGCCAGTGTTTCCACGATGAAGACCCAGCCTTTTATTGTGTGATCCAAGACTAAATCACACCTGCATTCATCATCACCCTCACCCCCATTCCTCTAGCATTCCACCACCACCACTCACCAACTCATATTAGATACAGAAATGCAAATCCCTCTCCCTCTTTCCCTATTCACTTCTTTCTACAATTATTTCAACCATATGGATGCCAGAGAGGATGGGTTTTTTTTCTCAAATCAGCATGACTACTGGTTGATTTATCCTCAAACTTTTCTCCCTCCCTCTCCGTCTCCCCTCCATCTCTACATCCCCTTCTCCACCAACGTAACGGCTCTCCTCGCGCTCTTCTCTCTCCTATTTCCAGAGCTTAACTTCATTGTCTCTAGCCCCACTACGCTTTCATCTTAAGACAAAGATTTATGTAAATCTTTGGGCCGGGCGTTAATGCGGAGCGCCGTGTGAGAAATAGCATCCCTAAATCGTGGCATTGTTGTTGAAAATGACAAGGCAGGCCCGTTAATCCTACAATGCGATCATCCAAATGTGTCATAATGCCGTGTGTAGGCAGGCGAATCTGAATATCAAAAAGACGCCACGCACCTCTTTTACGGCGCCTTCAGTACTTCCATTACTAACACACTTCTTCCCTCTATCTTCCTCTTTCTCTTTCGCTGCCTCCTTTTAACAGACTCACCCTGCTTGTCACTTTGCTGTCATTAATAAAGGAATAAAACGCGCAAAATACCAGAATCCCAAGTTTGGTGCGGGGAAGAAACGGCTGTAGCTTTTAGCTTCCTCTTTATTGTTTTGCTTGTTTTGTCCCACGTATGAAAGCATCGATTCATTCAGATAATAACAAACTACATTTGTGTAATTGTCTAAGCGGCTGCAATTGTTAGCTGAATTAAACTGATGGCTTCTGCTTTGTAACCAAGATGTATTTATTTCAGAGGCAGCGGGTCCGCGGTGGAAGGATACGAAGAACCAACAGGGAACAAAGGGTTGAGTCAAGTCGCTGCATGTATGGAGCATTTAGCTGAAAAATCAGTTACCTTGTATTCCTTTATTTAGGAGCTGAAGAGGAGGCAGCGCTAGTTCTTCCTCTTATTTGTGTGCATCGCTACACTCAGGGATCAGATCGAGCCCGGTGGAAGTCTGATGATGATTCACTGGCAGGGGGCAAATTAACAGTGGAAGTGAGGCAGAGACCAAAGAGTGTGAGAGCCATGAAACAGGCATGCCAATCAATTGGACAGGGACAAGGCTGGTGAATGATAATGTTAATAATTACCAGCCACACTGAGGGACCCCTCCCTGATTGGCCGTGAAACCTCTGCCGTAATTAAAGGCGAGCCTTTCTATCCCGTTCCTCCCGCACTACGCCCCAACACTGTGACACCTCCTCGTCTGACCTCAGGTCCTCCAAACGCTCTCCGCATCCTCCCTTCATTCCTCTGCCATCCAAATGGTGGTGGTGGTGGTGGCGGGGGGGGAGGGACTTTGTCAGGGAGAATAGCGGCGTTGATCTTGAAGGTTTAAGACCCTACTGTACCTGTCAACACTGTGGCTTTGGCGCTGACGACCAACAGCTTAAGTCATTTGAAGTTGCTTCTTTTTTTAATGAGATGGGGAGGAGGCACAGTTAGCGCTGACAGCCAGTCAGGGTCTTGAAATAATTCCATACCTCTGAATAACCAGAGGTGTCTGTCTGACTTAATCCACCCCCACCCCCCGCACACACACACACACACACACACACACACACACACACA